>JAGXCT010032492.1:0-11801 GCA_022495035.1 Philopotamus ludificatus | reverse complement strand
CGTGTACGATGTGCCCGAATCCAGTTCGGGCAAATCACTGTGCCAGCAAAATACCCACCCGAGTTGTATTCGGGCAAATCACACAAGAGGTTAAAGAGTCCATCATCTTTATAGCTTCTTCCACTTTAATTTTAGGACAGATATGTTTGTGAGTTTAGGGATTATTTATCTCAGATGGCGTCGCCAGCAACACATTTTAATGGCTTTAATTATCTTTTTTATATTTTTCTTTATGGTTCAGGTTTGCCCTAAGCAAAAATTTAGAATACCAGCTTCTGCACTAAACGTGTTTTTGTCTTTTTGGATATCCCTATGTTTTTCAAAATTGTGGATGGCTTTGACATTGCATTGTTATCCATCCATAAGGCATGAGGCAATAGGACATAGTTTAATTTTGAGCTCTTAGCCAGGGCATCAAAAGCTTTTTTGTTATTGTTATTTGTTTAGTTGATATATTTTTTAACGCAGATTTCTTTTATCCAGTCGTTTTCATTAAATAAATATAAAATTCTTTAAATCCCAAAAATATAAATCGTTTAACAAAAGACTATTTTAAGTCGTTTCACAGTCTAATAAAAATTAAGGCTATTTACGATACAACTGATATAGTAATCTTTTGGTAGAAGGATACATTTTGTGTAGAGTGCAAGATAATTACCCACACTCTAATTTGAATATATAGCTCCCCTAACGGGATTAGGTAGGGTCATCCCCTACAACAAAATGATCATCAGCGCCACTGCCAAGGCGTCCCACGCGCGGACAAACCCTCTCTTTCTCTGCCCACGCTAGTCGAAAAAATAGATGTTTCCGCATTTCGCTCTGACGTAGGAATGAGCCGCCATCTTGTTGCGCTACGCACGGATGCCGTAATACCAACTCTAGATCAATCCTCTTGTCTTCCCCATGGTAACCCATTACGACTTACCAATTAACAGACAAACTGACCTCTACAATCGTTGACGTTTTGACTGCAGACTTCGCCTCAGCATTTTTTATATAGCGTTTTTAACCTAAAAGCTTTCTATAAATATTGCTCTTCAATAAATGAATCCTTCTGTAATATTTTTCCACGTTTATCAAAACTTTACATAGTCATCAGATTGATTTTTTTTTTCTTACCTGGTTTTAGTTGGAATTTTTTTACAAAGGACTTCAGAGATAGCGAGGAGACACACGTCAGACTTTGCTAGCATAATGGTTTTGTATACATACTAGTAGATTGATAAAAAAGGTCAATCCCGAAAAAATCCCGGGATTAGTGTTTAATAGCCTGTTTATTTTTATTATACGTGTTTTAAGATTGCATAGTTTCATCATATTTGCTATAAATACTTGGAGCATCAGATTGGTAGATGTGCAAAGATCAGATGCCTTTGAATTATGGCTCTAAAGACGGATGCTTTGACATCAATGGACATTCAAAATAATTAATGTGCAATCCTTGAGAAATTGAGCATACAAAATACGTCCAGACTAAGGAGTAATTAAACATCTGTTGAAGTCTATATCGGTCGGAAAAGGACTAAAGCAACCGAGGTGGACTTATAACAACATGTAGCCTTGTAGCAGCTCTTTGGGTCAATAAATCAATGGATTATTAAAATGTATCGTTCTTAAAAAGCATTATCACTTTCAGTCTAATAATATCGATAATAAAGATTGACTAAAATATTATGTTTAAATAGAAAAAAATATATTTTTATATAATACGGTTTTCAGCCATTCTTTATTTTTCACATCAACCGAATTGATCGTGATTCTTAGTAGGGCCGAAAATGGACCTCCGTTAAAATGACAAATTAATCCGACCTAATGCGTACCATGTCCACCATTCACAGTGGGGATTTCGAATTTCACAAGCCGGGGTCCAGATTGATTTTATCTGATCCAGAGTCCAGTGAGCGCTAACGACCCAACTCGTTTTGACTAAACGACATTGGTATGCCGACGAATGATTAATATCGCCCTCGATAAAGTGCATAATTAGAATATCGACGATAGAAATATTTTAAAAAATATTTGTCCCTCCTACCTCTATTATCATGATTTTTAATAATATTTACAGTAATAAAAGTAAATCTCTGAAAATAATTATGTTGAAAGGCGTGCTGAAATGTGCTTTACCGCCGGCATATTTGCATTGAAATTATTTTCTTAAATAAACAGATGTTATTTGCAAACTGCACACTTGTAGCTTTCAGACAATTAGTGCCTTTGCTGAAATTATTGTTCTCATTTCAGCTGTGGAAAATTGTATGGTGCATCTCGCTAATGGGATATGACCCGTTTTAAATGTGTGTATAGAAACGGAGGAGTGAATAAACGGAATTCTTAATTAATGATATTAAACATCATCATATCAACATTTATTTTATTTTTAATATTCTATTTTTTTTTTAATATTAGAAGATGGGATACCTAAACATATTAATGCGGTTGTTCGGTCGAAAAGGGAGTATTTTGTATGCCTATATTTTATAATCAGTTGTGTTCTAGTCTTCGGACTTATATGACATGTTTAGTATTCTATTCATCAGTTGACATTTAGAGAACATTATTTCTGTGAATTTTTTTTTTTTTACGTGACTTATGATTGAGCAAATCCTCTACAATGATGCCAAGGGGTTTAGCTTCAAGACCGTCCAGGTATTCACATCTGGGCTCACTTATTACAAACAATAATAAAACTAATTTATAAGTAAGAAGAAGGATCATGCTAGCAAACTAGTGCTTCTTTGGCCTTCAACAGCAACTACGGTCGTGATTCCTCTCAGGGAAGACTAAAGTCAAGCTCTCGTCAAGCCTGTCCTAACATACGGGTCAAAATGTTAAGCTTTGGCAGAACAAGATGAGCAACAACTAAATATCATGGAGTAAAGGATTCTGAGACGAATATTTGGAGTCTTATTCGACGATGGGAAATAGCATATCCGAATCAACAAGGAGCTTTACCGATATACTAGTCACAGATATGGCCATACTCCAGTAGACCGGTCACGCGTCAAGGATGAGGAACAGTCAGCCGCCGAAAGGCCTATGGTAAACAGGCTTTTCTGTATCCGAAGGGTCTGACCAAGCCTGAGGTGGACTATGTAGAGAAGGAAACTGCATCATTGAAACTTACCGGAAGATGAAACGACGTGGTGACAGACCAGATAAAATAAAGAAGGGTGTTAAACAATGCTAGGGCTCTCCAATAGGGCTGTTGTACCTATGATTTTGCCTGAATATGTAGTGCCCCTAGTGGGATTAGGTAGGGTCATTCCCTTCAACAAAATGATCAGCGCCACTGTCAAGGCGTCCCACGGCGGACAACCCCCCTCTTTCTCTTCCCACGGTAGTCAAAAAACTAAGACATTTCCACTTTTTTCTCTGACGGATTGAGCCGCCATCTTGTTGCGCTACATACGGACGCCTTAATACCGACTCTAGATAAATCCTCTTGTTTTCTCCATGGCAACCCACATCGACTTACCAATTAACAGACAAGCTGACCTATACAATGCTGACGTTCTGACTGCAGACTCCGCTTGTACTATGTAGAGAGGGACACTGCACCATTGTAACTCACCGGAAGCTGAAACGACGTGGCGGCAGACCGGATAAAATGGATAAGGGTATTGGACGAGGCCAGGGCTCTCCAATAAGGCTGTTGTGTCTATGATGATGCCTATGAATTAATAAAAACATTTGAGGCACACATGAAGAATATTTAAATGTTAGTCAATCCCAAAAGTAGTTTTAATAATTTAAAGAGAGACAAAAACGTTAGTGGCTTTTAAAGGGGCAGGTAGGAAAACTAACCCCTCGATTATGTGGAACAAAAAATGTCCTTTTGAGTGTATGCTGGGATAGTTTAATGTAATGATTATTCATCTATCATATTCACCCGATCTCGCTCCATCCGATTACCGGATTTATTTAGAACAATGCAAAAACTTTTAATCCAAACAAAAATGTTACGAATGTCTCAATCTCTATTTTTTATACAAATCAAAATATATCCAATCTAATGGCATATTAAAAATAGTATAAATATAAAAAAAATATTGTAGCTTATTCTAAGTTTATTTTTAATTTAGAAATGCGACATTTCAGTCGGGATTTTATTTTTTGAGACATGGCATTCACCCTAAAAAAAATCAAATTACCCGAGTATCGACCAACCCTATCAAGAACTCTCCAGAGATCACCAATTCAATTACATCCACACTCAGTTACGGTTAACTACTGTAATCAAATTTCTATGTATGCGTAATCTTATCCCGACTGGTGGGATTATTTCAATACCACGTGTCAAGGTCCTTACTATTCTTTTTTGTATGAAAATTCGACGATTTTCCGAGCTAGAGATTTACAACACGTGTCCTTGAGCAATAAAACAATTTTCAATGTCGCACGGGAGAAACTATCCCATCCCGCCTCCCATGCTTCTCCGCGCGGAACGAAAAGGGTTAACCGCGCTAGATGAAGGGTTATTGTTTTATTTGCAAATGGTGCTGTGGCGGGGGTAAGTTTACGGGGCGGTCGAGGGGGATAGATAGGGAATGGGGCCGGTAGGATCTTAAAAGGTTAGTGTTCTGTGTCCTGCCGTGCTATATGATAACCCAGAGTCACGTTAAACCTTTTAATCATACCGCCGAGGCGTATAAATATACATTTCGCACGACAGCGGCCTCGGTCCCCGGTCCAAAAAGTCGCAAGTGGAAAAATTGTCTCCGGCAGACAGAAATATCGCCGGAAACTCGAGACGGCTTTCTCCCGCCGTGTGTTATTTCGACTGCGATGGAATCTTGGCCTAATGAAAAAAGTTGCGTATTATTTCTCTTTTTTTATATATATATATGTACCTATATTTATATCCCGGGCCTGAAAACGTACCATGTCATCTTAATACATAACTCGGAAGTTATTTCGCATCGTAATGAAATGACGGAAATAAAACGCAGCCCCGCGTTTATATACTTTTGTTTGTCATAAACAAGTCGAGTCTCATCACTGAAGTTTTGTTTTAAAAAACATTAATTGAATTTACACTGAATTGTTTTGTATTTATTTAATAAAAAAAATAGAATACGTATTTTATATTATCAATCCTTCATTGAAAGAGCGTAGTTATGTCCTCGGGGGTATATAATATATAGTTCAGTGATTCTGGCAATTTTGAATGAAAGCACTGCTACCTATATGAGCTTTATATGCAGTATTCCCCGAAGATCATTTATCCATCCATACTATTTGAACCCAGTTACAGTGAACTCTAGTTTTTTTACATTTTTTAAGAGATAGATGAAAAGCGTTATTTAAATAAAATAAAGAAAATTATTCATCACTTTGGTACATAAAGCTTATTCAATGCTTTAAATCAATTATAATGATTTTTTAGTAAGTGCTTTTCCAAGTAGTTCGACCTTCTTTTCTCTAGGGTTACATACCTCAGGTAGCCCTGTACCCTTGCGCTGAAACTTGTGTAGAATCCAAACTTCCTCATGCAGAGATACATAACATTTTTTTCTGTATCTTCTTTAATTTAAGGGAATTCGAGGCGTCATAAGACGCCAATATAATGGAACCTGATTCAAGCAAGCTTTGAACCAATGTATCGTATAGAACTCGTATGACTAAGGTGCTACGTATGAGATGAGAATTTCTCAAGACGAAGTCTAACATTCTAGATGATCTCATACACACGTCCGATACATGTAAACTAAATGTTTACTTAGAATCAAACAAAATACCTAGATCTTTAACAGACGAATGCTTAGGAAGAGTTACATTCTGTAATTAAAGATGATGGGCTCTTTTGATCTATAAAATGTTATTATTTGACATTTTCCAATATTTAATAGAAGACGATTTAATATTGACCAATCGCGCAAAGAATTGATATTCAGCTGCAACAAAAGTGCATCTTCCACTGAAGTAATAGATCAAAATATTTTTAAATCGTCTGCGAAAAGTGTGAAAATTTACATTAAAGTACCTGATGAATATCAGTTATAAATAAAATAAATAAAAAAGATCTTAAATTTGACCCCTGTAGAATACCGGACGGTGTATTGTAAGCAAACGACATTCGGAAGTCGTATGTCACATATTGTTTCCTCTCTGTAAGGTAACTCGAGAAGAAACGTACGAGATTATCAGAGAGCCCAAAACTATCTAGTTTTAAAATTAGCCAAGCATGATCGACTTTATCAAACGCTTTTTCAAAATCGTTATAGATAACGTCGACTTAAATCCCATTATCCAGTGATTTAGACACACAATTTGAAAAATCAAGAAGGCCCGTGACTGTTGAGCATTCAGGCCCAAATCTATATTGCTCATTGAAATTCTACACTCAATATGGTTAAATATGTATTTATGCAGAATCATCTCAAACAACTTGGCAGATCCGGATAGAACAGTCACTGGTCTGTAATTGGCAACATGCGATTTATCTCCATTTTTAAATATGGGAGTAACTTTTGAATGTTTCCACGAGTCAGGAAACTGGGACGATTTTAGCGATAGGTTAAAAATATGAATAAAAGGCTTTGTAAATCCATCTTGACGTGCTTTTAGAACGAAATAAAGTATAGGATCGTTTCGAATTTAATTTTTAAAAATCGAACATCATTTGAGCTTTGTCTACGGTGTCGATGATTATCTAACTAATATCGAGGTCAGCATGAGTTCCGGGATTTTCAAATACCGACTGGAAGTAAGGAGCAAAGGAATTGGCAATGACAAGTAAAAAACTTGTTCTACGAACAACTTATTACGTAATATGACATCATAAGATAGCTGTAAAAATATTGAAGATAATATTTGCAACAGGTGCAGGGAGATTTGTAAATAGCACTTAATTAGCAAAAAAATAGTATTTTTAAAGAAATTTATTTATTTGATTTTAATTGACATATAACAAAATTTATAATTTTAATTTATAATAATAAAACTAAGAACTTAATTATTACGTAAATTTTATTGTATTTTGTCAGTTCTCTTTTTTGCTTTATCACGTCATGAATCCTCTGGGGCATAAAGTAAACTAGCCTGTAAATGTTCAATTAAAATTCCTTCATACGTTTCATTTATTTTTATTAAACTTTATTTACTCATAGACTTTTTTTGGTGTATTTCAACCGCCGTAATCTGCCACAGATTAAGAACTAGCTATTTCCCTTGTTAGTTCAAGGCCAAAATCCCATGTTGGCCTAGATTTTTTTTATCTAAAGAGGAAAACTTGGATTGTTCTTATTTTTTTATAATTCTGTTTGCAATGCTGATTACTACTAATTTTTTTTTTTTGCTAACCTTTAGAAAAATATGTCATTTGTCAGTTGGAAAGTTAGTTTTTAATTGATGCCAAAAGATAAGTTTCTGGGTTTGGATTTTTACATCGCGGAATAAATTGTTCCATTAATAAATGTTAATTCTCTAATTCTAGTATATGAAAAGCACTTCCGAATCATTTCCCATTTTCACCCATTTTAATCCTGTTTTCATCATATTCTTCGTTAGGAATGGTTTTTTTGCTGACCTGTGGTTCAGACTTTCCGCAATCTTCTCCGGATGATCAACAGTTCTCCTCATTCCTTTACTAGACATCTCTGCAGTGTAAATTTTTGCATATATATTTTTTTTAATTTTTAAGACTTCATTCACAAAAAAATGACATTTTAATTTCAGACTTACAGACGAAGGGCTTTTATATATATCCCAAAAATATTTTGGGGATAATCAGTTACTTGCTTGATTATATAATCGGTTTACTCGAAATTGCAAGGTGTTACAATTTCACTTCTCGTTACTGTTATTTCTATATTTTTTTGTATAAAATTCGACTAATCGAGAACAAACTATAGTTTAAATCAATAATATTTTTTTATTAGATTAGATTTTTTTAACCTCACTGTGATTGATGAATATCTGATAATATTTTAAAATAACTTTAAAAATTCGTTAACCTAATCTCTGTGTTTTGTTTAGTTGTCGGTTGGAATTAAATAAAAATACGCCTCTTGAATCCTGAAAACTATTTTAAAAACAGATTTCCTTTATGCTATAGAATCGTAAGAAATCTTTTTTTTATTTTCATTTAAAAGTATGTATTTTTTTCTAAAAAACTCTAAGCTTTAATTAACTGTCATTTTAAAAATTAGAATCAGTTATATGTGATCGATATCAATTGCACTTAATTCCAATAAACATAAGAGAAAAACGTTTTTATGTATCTTATTTGTTTGTTTTAATACGTGACATTAAATTATGACATAATGTGACATAATGTAAATGCTGGATAGACTTGAGGGTGTCTGTGAGACACATGAGATGGTCCAGTCGGTTCAGATATAACATTATAACAGAAATTCTGAATTTAGTATGGTCATGCTTTTCAAACGAAAGGTCAGATAGATTATATAAATAAATAATCCATGATATTATATAAAGTTATGTCTTCAGCGACTGCTGAACAGGAAAACAACTAGTGAAAGTGTCTAGACAGACGGATTTTATGGGAATTTTCCATCCCACCTGCTAGTTCTGCGAAAGAAAATTCGTTTTATTATTAACTTCGAATATACAAATGAAATCATAATATTATTATGACTGATAATAATTTAAATATATTCATATGGATTTAAAGATGGCGTCGTGCATTTGTCATATTTTTTTTTATTAAAACAAAAAATTTCGTGCCATTTTCATCGATTTGATTCGAATGAAAGGAAAAAGTTTTTCAGATAGTTGGACGGGGTTTTTGTTTCTTTTATTATATTCCTGCAACAACAAACCGAGGGTACATCTGGAAAACCTGAAAGAATAGAATGGGGTTACACAACTTCTACATTTGATTTCCTTCACACCACTTTCACCTCAAACGTAAAAACTCTTCGGGGTTTTAGCAACCGAATGGAGTTCGTTATACAACAGTTTCAAAACTTTCATCAAAATGCTGCCAAAAAAAAAATGTATAGACGTTTCTAGTGCGTGGCAAGATTGTACAACTAAGATTTAAAATTTAATATTATAATAATTCCAATATATCGGTGAAATATATTATTATTTTCCCCATTTACTCGATATCCACAGAATTTCATTAAACTTTCTTACTTTCGTGCCAGTTTTTTTCTTCTCTCTCTCGGTTCGTTTATAATTTTTCAAATAAATAATGGCAGGTCGTAATTGCGTTCAAAGGCTATTTATTAATTAAGACTCTTTATGGCTTTTCACGTAAAATTTTCTCATTTTTCATAAAAAAAATGAATACTTATTTTTTTTATTTTCAATGAAAAAAAAAATAAAATAAAGAAAACACGAAATATAGACGTTTTCCTTATATTGTCTTGGGCCAGAGCCAGTTTTTCATTGTCGCCCGTAATAAAATGAAACTGGACCCTTTTACATTGTATCCAGGATTATAAATAAGGACCATACAAAAATAGGAATCCTTATTAATTATTTTTCGGCGACAAAAATAAGAATTTTTCCATCAGAAATGAAAAAACAAAGGGCTCATTGAATTTTCAGCGAAAATGAATCGCCGTCCAAATTTCGCATCTATTCACAGTTGCGAAACATTAATTACAACAATCTCCCGATACAATAGAAATTTAATGGGCATAGATGTAAATCATTAACGAATTAATTGCGGATCGCAATTATTTTCGCCGATTATATAAACGATTCGTCTAGGCATTGTTCGTTTATTATAATCCGAGCGAATAAATTTCGAATGCGTCCAGATTTATCTGTACGCTCGCATTAAATAATTTTAAATAATACTTTCTCTAGGTTGTTTTCACAAAGTGAAAGCTGATATTCTCTGAGGCAATATGGCGGCTCGTAATCTCACGAAGCTTTTTTCCGGGTGAATAGTCTACAAAGAGTAATAGGCCATACTCGGAAATATGAAATTATTATGTATTTTTTTTTTATTTACGTTATTCTTGCCGCGTATCAACATTGAATTTTGAACGCGTCTCGGCATTTTGGGATAAGTAAAAAAATATTTTCCTCCTTAGAAAACAATAAACCCAACTCTGTTTACGGAATAAAATAAATATTTCATTATTTTGAATATATTATTTATATTTTAATGAGCAATAACGCAATACTTCATCAACAAAAATATGTCACAGTTTATTATAAATAGGTTAAAACCGAGAAACGGATTTACTTCATCTAGATCAGTGGTCGCTAACTTAACAAGGATCAAAATTATTTTCAGAGATTTTAATACTTTTTTATATCACAATATAATATAATAGATTTAAATCAATAAATATTTCAAATATTTAGCAGATCACTAAGTCTATAATTTTTAAAAATTATATTAGAGATTATATACAGAGTATTATATATAAAATAAAACTATTGTAACAAAATTATGAAAGCTTTATTATTGAATAAATATTTTGAAAAAGCACTATTATTTATTATTATAAAACCTTAAATAAAATAAGAAAAGGAGCTGCGGAGCGATTTTAATTTTTCTCGAATAACTCTTTTATTATAAAGTCTGTTGTATCGCAAAATTTTTGTATTTATCTAAATTAGTCTAAAGAATAAATATTATATATAATAATTGACCTTTATTGTCCGTAATTGTGACGCGATGTTTTTTCTCGCTCGCATCCGGTATGATGTGCTAGTACAAATAAAACGTGCGACAAGAAAACCACTGATCTAGATTCTTGCTAGATAAAATATTTTGTTTCTCCATACTAGTTGCATATATTATTAACCCTTTGATAAGTATTTTTTTATAAATACTAGATGGGTTTATCAATATTATGTAAAAATTATTTTAATATTATCACATATTTTTACTTAAGAAAAAAATAGGTGAACATCGTTCGTAAAATAAAACTAATTTAAATAAAGACTGTGTCTGGTCTCGAATTCGACTAATACCATTTTTTTGGTCCTTCCTAGAATCATCATGTACTGTGAAGCAAAATAAAGATTATTTGTATATTGCACTGTTCATGTCCCATACTTTAAATGTTACATAAATAAATCGCCTAATAGATCTAAAATAATTGTGTCCACAATGTCATAAATAATGTCTAAAATTCATAGATTTTAGCTTTTAGGTTTACATATCCAAGTAATAAAATAAGCTCAGTCGCAGTTATCTTACATTATCGAACTGATATATTATATATATTACCTACAAGCCATGATACTGGATTTACATATTTTATTAATGATAATTTATTCAAATATATAATACAAGGATTTTTTTGTCCTTCCTGAAAAAGTATTTATTTAATATTATAATTCTTAGAATTCTTGTGCAATGTAATTTAATATTTTTTTATTCTCTGAAATTGAAAGAAGTTTCAGGGAATCATGCTCGACGGATATGAAGACTGGGAAAATATAATAATGATATCAATATCAGGATATGTCAGATATAAACAACTACCAAAGAGTGAATTAGAATTATTCAGCCTAAAAAAATGATCAATTTTGCATATATTATAAGACGATTAATGACAGCTATAAAAAATATCGACTATGGATATTTTTTACAGATTCATGTATAATCTAAAAATATGTTGCTTATTGTATGATATCGTATTATAGGAATAGTCCTTTATTTATTTTAATATAATGCTAATACGTTACGTACAGTAGAATAAAATATGCAATAGATATACGGCATTGCTTAATCTATTAGGGACCCCAAGTTTTTGATTTTTCTTGAATAACTCCTTTAACACTTTATGAGCCGTTCACCCCAAAAGGCGTGATTTTGTAGCCAAGCGTTATGAGCCGCTCACGCCTTTTGGCGTGAGAGC
>JAGXCT010032491.1:0-34987 GCA_022495035.1 Philopotamus ludificatus | reverse complement strand
TACGCGCTTTCACTTATTTTTCTTAGACGAAATTTTCAGTTTTCCGTCAAATATTAAAATTTTCTCGTAGCGCGGCTCTTTTTTCTTGACAAGATTATCAACTTTGAGCCAAAGATTTTAATTTTATGTCTATGAGGATTGGTTTTAGTAATGTTGGTATGGCTTAGTATTCGTTCAAATATTAAAATTGTCCTGTTATTAGGTTCTTTTTCCACGAATTTATTATTTAAAAAAAAACGTGCTATAAAATCTTCAGCTACGTTTCTGATATCAGCTCTAAAAATGCATTTGAAGTCATTAAGCTTAGAAAAAGTCAATTTAGACAACCAAGAGCGATGTGACTTATGGTAAAAGTTCAGGTTAAATCTTTACATATGATCTTGCGTACCGCTTTGATCTCATCTTGGACTTGCCTATTTTTTTAAAGATATTCTAGCACACTCACTACTACCGAAACTACCTGTGACTTTGCTTCAGTTGTTCTTGCATTATTTTTATAGGACAGTATTCGTACAACATACATTTTTTTAAGATCTATAAATCTTCATCTTAACCCACGGTAGATTTTTATTTATTCTTCTTTAGTCGGCACCCTCGTGCCTGAGGATCGTGATCATTCTTGTTCCGAAAATTCTTGATTTTGTCTCTTTAGAATTCTCTGCATGTGCCTGAGTTCTCTGAAACAGCCTGTGGCGGTCTTCACTTCTCCAGGCTATCGTTTCTTCTGGCGAGATGCCCAAAGTATCGAATAATCCTTTTGAGACAGACGTTTGTGCGTTTAGTGGTCCATAGTATTTTCAGCAAACGTCGCCAGCACCATATTTAAAAGGCGCCAATTTTCTTTTTAATATTTTCCGCTATGGTTCAGATTTCTACGCCTTAATTAAAAATTAAGACTCCAGACTCTGCACTAAACGTTTTTTTGTCTCTTTGGATATCCCCCTGTTTTTCAAAATTATTGATAGCTTTGACATTAAGCCATCCGTATTCGCCTTCTTATCTCTGGCTCATAATTTCCGTTAGTCGTAAGTAGTGATCCGAGATAAAAAAAAATATTCAACCCTCTCCAGATCTCTCCATTTCTTCTTCGTTGATGGTTATCAATGTCGTATCGTCCGCATATCTAAGATATGAATTTTTATTTATTAAAATAACGTTATCCAGTTCTCAACTGATGACCATGCGAAAAACGTCATATAACATTTTCAGAAGAGACTTAATCTACGTTCGAATAAAAAACGTGTCGTTCACTGATTTATTGAGAATATTAAAATTAATTATGAAAAATCTGTAGGCGGAAAACGCCATTAAAATTGTCTCAATTAATTTTAATTTTATTAAGATTATTTAAATTAAAATTCTAATAACGGATGCAGATGACACCGCTTATATTTGTATTATTCATCAGTTATGACATTGTTCAATTCGTATTTATCGTGATCCTTGTGCGGATAATTAATTCAAAGCTGTTCAGGATCATATGGTCAATGTACGTAATTTTATTGATTTTCTTAAAATGATCTAACAAACATAAAATCAAGTGTCAAGGCTTTATCTCTCAAAGACGATGCCAAACAAATATTCGATGTATAAAATTTGAATATTCATATTATATATATTTAACAAATGATCGAGCTGTATTGTTTACTAAGTTTTGTTCGGATGTTATACGTCGATATAATCTGTATTGAGCGTACATAAATTAGACGTTTTCCACTGTTCTTGTTTGTACATTTTCTCTCAGCTGCCTATGAATAATTATGAACGTACCATCCATTCTATGGGAGTCTAATAAATAGTGGATCAATTTACGATCACCCATTTGTTTATCCGCAGTCATGGTGTTTGATTCGGCACTCGCAGAATTTGAATTATGCAAATGCCTCACCCCGAATGTACAAATGTTCGCACTTGTTTTGCATTAATAATTGGAAGAACGAAAGTTTCACTGCTCCAACAATGAATTGCGAATGGTGATTCATTGAACTTTGATTTCGGCAGATACGAAAACCGCTCTCTTGTGGGAAACCGCGGCCTCTGCTGCAACTGTCGACGCCTCGTTTCATATTGCAGACATGGGGACAGACAAAAAAAAATCAACCGTCGGATAATCGGTCGATCGACTCGTTGACATGTCAATTTCTTACAGTAAAACGGCAACAGTAAATTTTGCAAGTGCGATTTGGAGCGAACCGAGCCGACGGCAACGTTACCAGCTGATCAGTTTCACTCGCCGTGTTCTCGATTCCACCTGCTACTCGCTTCTTGCGCGAGAAATAGACAGGGCTCATCAACCGGACCTACAAAATAATTATTATATCGCAATTAAATCGTTCAAGGTACACGGCGTTTCCTTAATAATTATCATAGGAAAAAAATCTAGCAACGCGATACGTGTAATTATTAATTAGAGTATAATTAAGTATTAATCAACTAGGTTATATGATCGTTAGATATTTTTTTTAGCGCAAATTATTTGGCAATTCTTAAATAATTACCTATTTAAATCACAAGGTTTATCTACGATATATAAAATAATAATATAATAAGATTATCCAAGTATGACTTGTTATGAAAATTGTTTTGATGAGTGAATTAATATCTTTATGAAATAAGATGATTTAAAACTGTATCATAATTCAATTTTAAATTTAGATGGTTAAATAGATTTATAATAAAGAATATGTCATATGGAAAATAAAATAATTTTATTATATTTTAGAAAATATTATTTTATTCATTTTATTGAAAGAAAATAGTTTAAATCGAGGGATACACGTATTTCTCTCTCTCTCAGTATCTCTCATATTAAGTATTCCTTATATAAATATAAATGATGCTAAGATTCCTTTTTAAGCATTATTCAAAAATTTATAAAATAAATAAAGCGGAATATTTATTATTTACATTTAATTTGATGCTTAAATTTAAAAAATAAAAAAGATATATAAATCATGGCATTTGTGGCATCATTCAATTTAAATATTAATTAATCTAGTATCTATTGTATTTTATTCATTAAATTTAGCTTAAAAATATTTTAAAAAACCTCTTAAAACTAACTCTGATCTCTTTTGGTGATTGTGTTATTTTGTTTTTATTTCTCTCAAGTTATCCATTATTATTAAATTGTCATCAGGGTCCTTCGCATTTAGAGGTTCTCAGGGTCCTCCGCAATAAAGGGTTAATCAAGTGACGTTATTAACCCTATTGCAAAATTCATAATAATCAGAAAATTAATCGTCTTAAACAATAAAATAGCGAGTAAAAATCTCTTCTCATTGATATTTGTTCCACAATCAATATGGTTTTTATTACTAAATTATTATTAAAGTAAAAGCAACGATATTTGAATAATACCTTAACCCTTTATAGGGCAAATTAATCATTTTGGTTTTTTTTATTTTTATCGTTATTGACAATACTTAGTGTTAATAACAATACATTAACCAAAGAACTTTTTCGACAACATATTACGGTACTAAGGTTAACATTTCTATGGGCGATCATGGAAATTAAACCTTAAAGCGACTGGTTAATATATTAACCGATTTCAGCCTTTACCCTTTAAGGGGTTAAGGTAAAACGATGCAAGGCATCGTGACCCTCGGCATTTAGGGGTCCTCAGGGCCCTCCGCAATAAAGTACTAATCAGGAGACGTTACAAAACATATTGCAAAATTCATAATAATCAGAAAATTAATCGTTTTTAACAAATATATCGCGAGTAAAAATCTCTTCCCATTGATATATTTTCCACAATCTATATGGTTTTTACTACTAAAGTAAATTAAAGCATTATTAAAGTAAACGCAAGAATATTTTAAGGCAAAACGATACAAGGCATCGGGGCTCTCGGCATTTAGGGGTCCTCAGGGCCCTCCGCAATAAAGGACTAATCAGGCTATTATCCGCAATAAAGGAATAATCATATTACAAAATTCATAATAATCAGAAAATTAATCGTTTTAAACAAATATATGGGTAGTAAAAATCTCTTTCCATTAATATATTTTCCACATTCAATATGGGTTTTATTACTAAAGTAAATTAAAGCATTATTAAAGTAAAAGCAAGAATATTTGAATAATACTTTACGGCAAAACGATGCAAGGAATCGTATTTAGAGGCATTTAGGAGCCCCTCGGCATTTAGGGGCCTTCGGGGGCCTAAAATAAAATATTAGTAAGGTCAAGATTAATTCATAAAACGAAGAAAGAGTTAAAGCGAAGTGGTGTCAAATAAAATACGCATCTAAACATTAAACAATATAATAGTTAATTAAATCACAAAACTTACCGTTCTTAAATAAGATTTTCAGCTTCAGAGAGTTCAGAAATTACAAATGTTTGGAACATTACAAATTAGAAATAATTTTCAGAGAAGAAAATTAGAGTAGTATTCTTATTAAAAGTTTATAAATAAAAAACGTGATTAATTAACAGTTGATAATCTCTGCAATTAGGTACAGTTTTCTCAATGATGTGAGCAACCGGGTACGTTTTACTTTTACCATACCGATTTGCACCATTCAATGGGCTGCTGGAAAGACACGGCGATCACAAACTAATCTCTTAAACAATCGATTATATGAAAAACGTTTGAAATCATTACAATTTTAATGCCATCAATAAAAAAAACTGTAATTAAAAAAATATCATTTTAATTAAACAGTGAACCCGTTTTATGAACGGGGTGTATTATTCTTATTCATTGAGCGTATACGGTTTTACGCTAAGCGTCATAAATAGGTACGCACACGTTCGCAGTTTATTATGTCCAACATTGTCATAAATCATTTCAACAATTCGCAATCGAATTAAACGCATTACGTGCGTTGCCAAACAACGCATAATTAAAAACTATCAATCACTATGCTGCGACTTTTAATAAAATTTGACGCACAGACATCAACAAGTGTTTGTAAAAAAAAATGCTAAAACTTTCTACGCTCGGACTAATGACTAAATGACCGTACCAGACAATATTATTAGATGTGTTCTAACTAATATATCTGTCGTTTTTAAACAATATCAGTTTCTAATTAATTGCGGGCGATTGTAAACGGCGCTCATTGTTCAGTACGATATTAAATTAAAACTAATTAAACATGCATTTTTTTAGAAAATATTATTTTATTAACGCAAACGGAAAATATATGGCTTCGCATTATATACGATTACAAGAGAAACTCGTACAAGAAGACCTGAATAACCAAGGTATATGAATATATTAATATATATATAATGTATTAATAATAACAATATTATTATATAACGCTCGATTTAATGGAAATTATATATATATTTTTCCGCGAAAAAAAAATGATGGATTATGCAATGATGATGATGTGAAATGTTGTCGTTGTTAATTAGAGCGTAATTATTAATTAAATATGAATTAGCATCTGGTCAATCATCCTCTGATTAATTGTCAATTAATCAACAGTCATAATGAATTAATGGAACGATCTTTTCAATAAAACAATCGTGTGATATAAGCTTCTGTATGATCGTATTAGCATTAGAAACTGTACGGTAACCAGTTCTTGTTCTGTCTATCTGCATTTAATTCATTCCTCAAGCGATTTATGGTAGTTGTACGCAGAAGATGAACAGTATTGACCTTGGCATGGAAAATTTCAACTTTTCCCCTTGACCATCTGATAATTATGTATTTTTTTAAAATAATTTCAATGGAAACGCGTTTTTTTTCTATCAATATTTAAATTAATTAATTGATTTACGTATTTCTAAAAAAAAATGAAGGGCTTTGAATAAACACTCGAATCATGCACTATATAACGGTGAAATTTTCTCCATAATATTGTTTTTTAATTTATGTCTTATTTCATTGTGTCATCGTGATGTCTGTGCTTCTTGTCTATGTACACAAACATGTACATAAAATCATCAATTTATATAAACACAGTTAATGATGTATCATCGTAAGTGAATGTGTAAATGCAGTGTTTTTTTTTTCGTCTTAAAACATCGTTAATTCGTTTATAATCGTTGGCCCGAGTGATGATACAAAAGTTGGTATGTGTAACGAATCCTTAACGAGTGATGAATGAATCGTGAGCAATTTCAAAACGCACCGTGTCGAATGTCATCTTGCGTAATTTTCTGCAACGTTATCAATTTTCGCTATCTGTAATAGAATATCGTGTAATGCATATTAATACGGTGTGCGATTTAGATTGTTTCATTCATATGGCGGACGATCGAAAAGTTCGTGCGGTTAATATTGATTTATATTTTAGTGAGCGTTTCAGTAAAAATATAATATTCGTATAACACGTGGAAGTATAATGAGTATTTCTTAAGTCTTATGTCATGTGTATTAAATTAATACATTGTTATGTGATCATTGCTTCATGAGATAAGGCGTACGATTAAGTACATTTTCACTGTAATTCTTCATATTATTCAATAGCATATTTTTGTAAATTGTGCTAATCGCTTAAAATCAAATGGCTTTAAAAATTCAATAAATTCAATAAGATCCTAGAAAGATTGACATTGTTTATGCAATCATTATTCATTCTTGACTCTCTTAATTTTTTAACGAATCTAATTGCGATAAATGCCGATTGATATCCTGAGATTTTAATCTATAGAGTAGATTCCGTTTAATTAGGACGCCGTTAAAAAAAACTACGGTTTTATTGTATTTTGAGCGAAATATTGGAATCATAGAAATGATCAGATCGACAAAAATACATGTAATATCTTTAATTTTCTATATTAAATTTATTTATATAACTAGTAAAAACATATATAAGAATGAAAGTATTTTTTTGGACACTTCTTTGAACACAAAAAACATTAAAATTATGTTTGTAATGAGTTATTTGAACCGTTATATTTCGGTTCTGTTTACTTAACACTTTATGAGCCGCAAGGTTTTACATAAAATTTAGCCTGGGTACCGTATGGTTTCATGTTATGATAATCCAAGCTAACATGCACGTGTATCCATCTGTGGTTAAATAGTAGAAATACAATGTGCATCAGAAAAGAAAATGCCAAGTGGCTCTCACGCCGAAAGGGGTGAACTGCTCACAACGCTTGACTACAAAATCACGCCAAAAGGCGTGAACGGCTCATAAAGTGTAAATTTAAAAAAATATGTCAGTTCATAGTTTTTATTCGGGAAAAATCACTGCTTTTTCAGTTTTGAGTTAAGTTTCGAGTGATAATCAAAGAAATAATAATTGACTTTAATTTTTATTAAAAATGTATATAAAACTGTTAATTTTTTCGGTTCAAATTACTTCCGGAACAAAGCCCTGTTAAAAACATTTAAAAATGAATCACTCGGAGATAAACAAAATACTGAAAAACCAGGAAAAAATATTTTCACGTGTGTTTTTTAACAAAATTTTGGGCCCAAAGTGTCATGATTATGCGGAAACTACTATTCTATATCATCATCATCATCATCATTTGCCAGTCACAAGGCTCTCACTCGCTGAGGGCATGGACCTTACCAAACTCTCGCATGGTAGTCGAGGCCATAGAAACCTGAGTCTCAACACGTGACGTGAGGGGTCCCCTTTCGTGTCCATACCGCGGGGACCCGAGCCGTCTTGGTATGCGGTTTTTTGTAAAGAGTTTCCCTCTCTTGGCCATTGCTGGCATTGGACGTCCATCTTCTACCATGTTGGTATCGGATTTTACCCTGTCGACTGTGTCCAGGCAAGTAGGAGGGGGTTTGCCTCGGTATTCGTTTGTTCTCTTCTCTAAGGCGTTATCTGCTTTTAACGAGTCATATAACCATAGAAAACATTAATTAATTTCCATCAAATTTGATAAATTGTTTTATTAAAATATAATTTTTAGTGAGTAGATTCAGAGTTTTCTTTTAAGAATCTACTAAAAAACTGATGAGTTTGACTTATAATTTGCGACATAAAATAAGTATAGAGGATTTTACAGACTCCATCATCATGAAGAGCAATTAAATTTAATATGTTCCCTTTTATTAAATTTTTGTATCAAATAAATGAAGACTTAACATTTTTCATCCCATTTCTTTAGCAAACAATTTGAATAGAACCCGAAATAGATGATGGATACATTGTATGTTATTTTTTTTCTTGAATCTGACACTAGAACTATTAATCGACCAAGCACAACAGCTCGAAATCATCCGCGTCACCCGATGGGGTCTATTAAGTATGAAATCAGTTCGCCCCACACATATCCCTAGTACGATTTCACTCGCAATTGCGAATAATAATATTTATTCTTTATACTTTTTAAGACAAATGCAAAAAAATCGTGACATGTAGGATTTATATTTAAAGAGCTATTCAAAAAAGTAAAAAAAATAGGGTCTCAAATAGATATTAAGTTCGTTTTATTTAATTTAAGTATGTATACCTCTTTTAATAAAATTGTTCTATACATTGTTTTAAGCTTCTATACATTTTTTCTTTATTAAATTGTTTGTAAATTAATAGACCTCTCATAAGATGAATTTTCTTCATTTTCTTAGAAGATATCAGAGCTTTGGTTAGTTTTTTTGATAATTCGTTATCGTAATTAATCGTTTTTTTGATATAATTTAATTATTTCTACACTAATTCTTAATACAATTTTCAGAAAAATAATTTTATTTGATTTTATGTAATTTGGACAATTCGAAAAATGTATTTTCTTTGATAATATATTATTTTACTCATAATGAGAGTCATAGAATCTAATTGATAAGCAAATTTATGATTTAAAAAAATCATGTCGTCGCAGAACCGACACGATTAAATTGTTGTATTCGTCTGTCGCTCAAATGGCATCAGCCTCCCGCTGACAATACATGAAATTCGTCACTGAAATCTCCGTCGCATAAGTCAATTCCAAGATGATTCATACATAAATGAATACATTATCGTCTCCTTTTCATATTATAAATTTAACATTCAAATAAAAATGTCAAACGGTATTGACACGTTGAGAAACGCCCCGGCGGTAACAACGACGTCTATATCGCCGAATAAATAACACGAAATTGGCCCACAGCGGACATTTTTTTTTCACTATCGAACCGCGTCAATTTGGCCCAAACGTGTCGCAAATCGACCACGGAATGTGGAAGAATTCGAACAGTTTATGAAATGATAGATTGCCTTTTAAACGTTGCATATCGCCGGATTGCGCAACGCGGCCTCAAAAGCTGTAGTCTGACGCGTTTACGACGCGTCTGGATTAAACATTTATATAAATATTTAATCTTATTAACCCTTTGTGCGATCGCCTTTTCACATCGGCTTATCGGCCCCAGTGATGAAAAAATCCGTGGATTTCGATACGCGAGATGAAAAACGATCGCATATCGCAACGCCCGACTCTATGGAAAGGTTAATGTTTGTTTTTCATAAATTAATCTGACAATAATTATACGTTCGTTTTAATAAACGTCATGATTTACGGATTGCGCAATTTGTCACTGCGATATTTAAGTATTGTGTGTGTGTGCGGGCGATAGTATCGCCGGTTACATAAGCGATACAGTAAAATCGCCCGTGGGTAACATTTTTATTATCTAATGTTTTACAAACCGTAATTAATTATTTCGATAAGTGAGCGATGAAACGTTGAGAAATTAATCGGATCGCAGAATCATGTATCGATACTGATCGATATATCGACACGGCTACAATCAGGCTTTTATTTTAATCATATTTTTTTACCTAACCTGAGACTCGCACTCGACACATCGTAGCGGGTGCGAGCGAGATAAAACATTGTGCGCAACAGCAGCGAATATTGTTGTTATTACTATTTTTTCGCATTTGCAGACAATAAAACACAGCGATTATTTATAATATTTATTCTTTAGACTTTTTTTTAGATAAATAGCTTTTCTCTTCAAACAATAGTTATGAGAAATAAATCTCATTAGTGCGGACATTTGTATATACATATTAAATATATAATTCTTTTTAAGATACGCGTTTAAAATTAGCATTGAGTCGATTTCAGATACATTAAAAAATATTTTTGACAAAAAAACAATGCAATTGTTCTAAAGACATCCTTCCTCAACGGTTTATATGTTTTTAGTCAGTTTAAAAAAAAATATAACCATTTCATCGGATTTCTTATTAAAAAAATGATTGTATTATTGAGGGACCCGAAAGAAATCGCGTTTTTTTTAACCTAATATTCTAGTGTAGTTTGTGTCCAGACTCGGTAAATTAAGACAACTATTTAGCATTATTTATAAGCTAAAAAAATATATTATTGTTAAATGTAGAACCCGAAATATATGATGAACGCATTGTATGTTACTTTTTTTCGACCACGGCTTGAATCTGACACTAGTGCTATTAATCGACCAATCACGACGGCTCGAAACCAACGGCGTCACCCGATGGGGTCTATTAAGTACGTCCCTTAGTACGGTTTCACTCGCAATTGCGGATAATAATATGTATTCTTTAAGATAAATGCAAAAAATTGTGACAGGTAAGATTTATGTTAAAATCATTATTAAAAAAAATAAAAAAATGGGGTCTCCAATAGCTGCTATATTTCTGAAAATTTAAATAAAAAATCATTAGTGTTACAGCGTGTGAAAGCTGCTCAATATAGAGGTTTCAGATACAATGCTCTCGTTATAATCGTCGTTACATGTATTTTTTTCTTCACGAAAATTTTTTTTGAGATTTATTTGAGATTTAATACATCCTGATAAAATTATCTAGATTTTATTTGTTTAAAAATCACAGTTTTATCTTATAATTTTTCGTAAAAAAATACCAATTAGTTTTAATATAAATCATATTTATATTATTATAAAAATTGAACATCAAAGAAATACGTTTTCGATAGTTTTCTTAAACTTTCAGCATACATTTCTATCTATAAAGATGACGATATTTTAGTTTATACAATTTTATACATAATTATGATTTGACTTGAAATAAATTATGATATATTTAGTCCCGGATATTTATGATCGCACCGCTTCTGTATCGTGCGCTCACAAGGAAAAGCATTTTCTCGCGATGCATCGAAATGCAATTTCCCACATGCGATTCTCGCCGGTTATTGCACTTCATTGTTGATCAACGATGGTGTTTAATTAATTCGTTACGGTGAAAGATCGCGTTTATTTGGTAATTGCTCTATTGATGTAAATTTTTTTCAAATTTTTATTACATTATATTGTAGAGAAAATCGGCAAGAAAGTGTTTTTTCAGTATTGGGTTACATTAAAAGCGCATATGGCCATTGACGCACAACGAACACCATTTAAAAAGCATGGTGTTTTTGTTTTTTTTTCTTCTTATTAATTTTTTGTGTGCGATGTATGTAATTTTTACTTATGGCCGCACAGCATGCCAAAGCCCTTGTCGTTAAGAAAGCGGTTTTACTGACGATTACCAAAATGCATGACCCTAATATTAGAGCACATTACATCGAATTGTATCATTTAATTTTTTGTATACTATTGCGATAGCTCAATTTCGTGTTTAATGATGTGGATAAACAAACATTTTCATGGTTGTTAAATTTTAAAAGGTTAAAATTGATCGATAACCTCGGCGTTTGGTTCCGTTTTCATGGAAAAGTCAAGATGATGGTCAACACTTTGTCGGCGATTACTCTCATCTTCAATAGCGTCATTGAATAGCATCTTAACACTAAAAAAAATTAAGTGCCATATCGACACATCTACTTCTTTCGATACGATGATTAAGTATCTCATGTTTTTTTTAATAATTTATTTTAGAGCAAGTTTTTAACATATTATATTTAATAAAAGCAAGATGATAAGAATTTTCATAATTATTTCATAATTTATTGCGTTAAAGAAGTAATACTAACTATTTTCAAGGTAGTCGTAGCGATATATTATAGATTTTAATAAACACTTAATATATGAATTTAAAATAATATGGTTAAGAAAATTAGCATAATAATAATATTCGCTATTGATTATAAGCCATATCTGACTAAAAGCTTCCAACAGAAAGCTTTTAGGAATAAATATATTAAGGGCAATTAAAAGAGAAATATTATTTATTGATACGAATTTGAACTTTTTATCCTGAAATATATTTTTTATTATATTCAATATATCTTTACCATCGTCCTCTCAATTTTTTTAACCTCTACTTGTAAAAACTTGCTAGTTTTGATTTAAAATAGATATAGCTAAGATTATTATATTTTATACTATTCAAATCAACCTAAAAAAAACAAAAACCCAAAAATAATAGACCGAAAATGTTTTATTTAAATTCAATAAAAATTCACTAGAATCCACCATTTGAGCCAAAATTCGCATTTTTTAGTGAAAAAACTGTTTTTCTAAATTATTAGACTATTGCTATTTACTGCGTTGGTAGTGTTTAAGTCCTAATCAAAACAAAAATTATAAGTTTCTTGATTAGATATTATTTTTAACCATTTTCCAATAAAATTAATTCAAAGCTTCAGAAAGACGAGCTATTTTCTCTACAAATCTCTTGATAGGCGCGTAGCTACCTTAACGCGTTGCGGTCCGGGGGACTCGAAAACGCGTCCTCGCGGGCCAACGTAGAAGTACGGGGGACGCGTTTTCGAGTCCTCGTTGGCGCTGATGTTAAACCAAAATCATTTATATTTAATTAATACGCAGACCACACTTTAAGAAGTTTTGAACTATTATTTTTTTTACATAGAGATACCTTTCTGAACATAACAAAAATTATTGTCGTAACTTAAATGGTATCAGAGTTACATCGATTTAACTGAAATACTTAACTTTTCCTTTTTTTTGGCAAAATCGCCCGGCCCAACGCAAAACTCGGCGCGGAACCCAGCGGACCGGAATGTGTTAAGATAAACGGATGCATGGCATTGGGGCCTTGGCCACTTAGGGGCCTCAGGGTCCTAAGCATTAAAACGACAACCATATTGAAAAATAATCGTTTTAAATATATGTGCCAAGTCAAAATCTCATGCAATGATCCAGAGTGCGATTTCATATTAAAAAGGATCATTATATATGTATTACTTTCGGGTAGTAAATTAAAAATAAAGTTTAAAGCAAAAAAAATAAAATATTTGGGAGTAATACCAATACACATTCAAGAACAAGAGTCAATTGAAGTTATTTCACATTGGATTGTGTTCCTTATTAGATGCATAGCTACGTTAAGGCAAAACGATGCAAGGGAGCGAGGTTCTTAGCATTTAAGGGCATCGAATAATTAGCTTATACAGTATTTATTGTGGAAAGGATATTTATTAAATTAAAAATTATTAGGGAATGTAATATAAATTTTTTAATAAAATTTAATAAAATATTTTAAGGGAGGCATTCTAACTCCGCCACTAGTTCACTCCGCTTCAGTTCTACTAAAGCTGAAGGTTTATTTATTTATTTTTTCATAAAGACAATGCGTGAATGGCACTAGAGAATAACCCAGGTAGCCAATCACGAATAAACACAAAATAACATATATAACAATAAAGAAAAGAATTATAAAAATCTCATATAAAATATCTACAAAAAGGGCTATATTTGACATAGAATATATCTACATATTCGACCAAGTGGTTGAGCAGAGTAATAGCTCTGGTTACCGGAGAGTTTCTGAGAGAACCTGTCCTCACATTTGGCGGAAGAAAAAGATGGTAGTGAGGTGGCGCCCATAAGGGAAACTCGCACAGTACAAGAGGGTTATGTACTGCACCAACCAACAACTTGAAGAAGTGCTTTGCCAAGTAAATCGAGGGATACATACCCCAAACCCTGTACCCATGCGGTGGGGTATAAACTTGGGTAGAATCCAAACTCCCTCATGTAGAGATACCTACGAAATTTTCTTCTGTATCCTTTCTAATCTGAGGGAATTCGAGGCATCATAAGGCGCTCATATGATGGAACCTAATTTAAGCAAGCTCTTTAAATTTAATTATCTCGACTTGATATCCGAAGTTTGATGGACAACCATTCAAAAGCATCTACGGTCGAGATTTATCTCAAAGAAGAACATGTTCAAACTTTACAGGACCTTCCTGATATAGCCCGGTCTAGAGTTCAGACAAGGTAAGATGAACGACAAGTGGATATCTTGGAGAGTAAGATTTCGAGGCACGATATTTCTGACCTTTTGGGAACTGACTCAACTCAAGATGCTGTGAAAGATAACACGTGTCGTAGCGGGAAATAGAATGACTCCCTCTCGCTCTCATCTCATCCAGCACCGCAAGGGCTCAAGAATAGCAAACTAATACGATAACTGAATATATCTTCCATACGAATAATTGAACAGCTATGCTAAGCTCTCAGCCTCGTATTTCTACGTATCAGATACAGCATACATATATCATCAGATAAACGGCAAGTAAAAGACTGGGAATATCTCTTAGTTACTGACAGCGGGTGGGTAACCAATCCACCTATTTAATCCAGGTACTTACTTTCTGGACTACGATAAGGTGGACAATCAAGACTTATGCAGGGATATTTCACCCATAGTCCATAGATAATTTAGCCACCGAAATGGCTTATGGCAATCAAGCTTTCATGTCCTCGAAGGGAATGAAGACCAAGGCTTAATGACAGTACTCTGTACATCGAGCTGAAAGATGGAGTGATGTAGCAGCGGATTGGGTGAGATGGAGAATGGTTCTGTAAAGGTTTAAAAAACGTCAAAAACCTAGGAAATTTCTTCTGTATCTTCACTAATCTGACGCGGAATCATAAGGAACCTGATTTGAGCAAACTCCGAACCAATGCATCGTATAGCATTCTTATGAGTAAGGTGCTACGAATGTGATGAGAATTTCTCAAGACGAAGCCCAACATTCTTGATAATCTCATATACACGTCCGATACATGTAAACTAAATTTTAACTTAGAATCAAACAAAATATCCAGATCTTCGATTCGGAAGATTCGTAGATCGTAAGAGGGCAATCGATCGAATCGTAGTTTGCTTCCTTCGTGATTATCCAGATCGACTGGACGGATTGGTCGATTGAGACCGTAGATTGGTGGCCGACAGTGACCGGTCTATCACAACGATGGCGAAATCGAGTCAGTGAGTCAAAATCCGAACCGTCCGGCAAGTTCACAGCGGAGATATCACTTTCTATAGCGGTCGCAAGCAAAAGTGTTCCGACCGGTCGAAAGTGTCTCGCCATTGGTCAGTCGGTGCACTTTTAGCCGGGACCGGTTGCATCAAGTGGCAATATGCAAACGAGCCGCGACACCGAGCGACATCGAATTCGACAAAAAAAAAATCGATTAGTCGATAATCGATCGGCGGGAATTGGGGTGTATCGATAGGAAACGCCGCGAATCACTTTCGAACAAATCTGCGAAAAAATTCGACATGCCTTCACCGACGCCGACCAGGAGAATGTTCGCTCAATTGTCATTTTTGCACCCACGTCCGAAAAAATCCGCGAGTTTTTGCATGATTTAACATTTAAAAAAGTTAATTGTTATGTTGCAATTAGTCGCGATATGGCGAATATATATTTGTTTTAATTTGAATGCGAAGCGTTATCGCACTTTCACAAGTCCAAAACTATAACGATCGACGCCGATGGCTCAATTAAAATAAATTTTTCGTAACGGTAGCGGTTTTTTTTGTTTTTTTTTTTTCGTTGATAATTTTTCAAAATATCACGTACCGATAACCGCCGGTTCGTGAGTCACGAGGTGTCCAATGCTATCCACACTGACAATTTGGCAAATTGATCGCCGAATCGAAAACACAGAGAGGAGCCAAGTGCGTGACATTACTAATGTGGAACTCGTGGTTTGATATCCGACTTAAAGGTTACGACTGTTATGGACCCTCGGGCCTTTTGAATAATGTATGGCTTGTCGAACAAATCGCACGCGTTCATTGGTATTAAAGAGATCAGGCAATCGTAACCACGATTATACAGTAGAACCCCGGTCTATCGTTTTCACCTCGATTAATATTTTTTAAGGAATATTCTCACCTCGGTAGATCGAAAAAGATGCGTAAATTCAACATTGACAACACAGTTTGAAGGCCCTAACTATATGAGGCGATGAGGCATCTCAACATTCCTCAAAAGCTGATAAATATGATAAGGCTAGCAAAGTCGGAGGTTACATACAGAGTGCGTATTCAATCTAGTACTCAAAGGATTTGAAAGACACGCCGTAGTTTAAGATAGGGTAAAGCTCTAGCGTATCTATTATTTCACATCATTCTAGCTTTATAGACCAGAGAAACCTTGCATGGAATTTGGCATGGCGATACTAGTGGAGAGTGCTGAAGAAGCATGTAGAGAGTAGAAAAATATAATACCTTGGTGCTTACATCAGTTCGAACGTAAGAATTGGAGGTAGAAATTAATGCCAGGATTAAAATGGCGAGAAATGCTTTTATCAAAATGAAAAATGTTCAAAATCGTCCTCGACTCTCCTTGAAGAACCGTCTTCGATCTCTGCGGTGCTATCACATACACATCATTCGTAGAGCAAAGTATTGCCTTGTTCAGACCACCATGGAGAGATAAGTGGAAGGAAAACGGTGGTTGGTTAGAAAGAAGTTGTCGTGGTTCCGTAACATTTGCATCTAGACCGGGTTTTGAAGTTCAGTTCGTTATAAATAGAGACATTTGTGCCGAAAAACAAACACATGAAGTAGATTGTCTACGTCTTAAAACAGACGAAGCACGCCAGGAAGGATTTTGGATGAAGAAAATGTTGGACAAAAAGTTCGTGCAGCAGATTGTGAATTCTGAAAACGAAAATGGCAACAGAAGAAGAATAGGACAAACCTTTGAACCCTTGAGAATGATTAAGTACAGCTTTGAAGCCATTCAGATATTGAAATATCTCGTCTCGATATCGGAAGTCTGAGGCACAACCATGCAAGCTAATAGAGGCTACTTTGGATTTCAAAAGCATCTACGGTCAAGATTTATCTCAGAGAAGAACATGTTCAAACTCTACAGGACCACCATCAAGTCCATCCTGATATAGCCTAGTCCATAGTTCAGGCAAGGTGAGATGAGTGACAAGTAGATATCTTGGAGAGTAAGATTTGAAGACAAGATATTTCAGACCTTTTGGGAACTGACTCAGTGAATGAGCCAGAGGAACTCAAGACGCTGTGAGAGTTGAGTTGTCTTGCGTTCTTCCACACGATAACTGAACAGCTATGCTAAGCTATCTACCTCGTATTTCTACGTATACAGTATACATCAGATAAACGGGAAGCAGTAAGACTGGGAATATCTCTTAGTTTCTGACAGCAGGTGGGTCACCAATCCACCTGCTCAGGTACTCATTTCATGGACTACGATAAGGTGGACACTCAAACTAGGAACGAGGAGTTATGCAGGTATATTACACCCATAGCTATCGTCTGGGTGACTAGACTCCCTCCGATGAGCCGGTCTCATCTCAAAGATTCGAGACAGTCAGCCACCGAAATGCCTTATGACAATCAAGCTTTCATGTCCTCGAAGGGAATGAAGACCAAGGCTTAATTGCTGTACTCTGTAAAAATCGTCGTAAAAATTACAGGAAATCAGGAGGGTTCATGACTTGGACCATGGCGAGCCTTTACTCTTGCCGGTGATAGAAATGCAGGACTGGTCATCGCTCGTAGACGATAGTGATCTGGAAGTCTCCCCACGTGGATTTGAAAGGACTCCTGGTTGTCTTCCTGCATATGTCCTAAACAGTGACATCCACAGCATGGGTCCGGAGACTGAGGATCTACAGGGTCTCACTTTAGCGTCGTCTGTTTTGTATTAATGATGCAGCGCGTCTGTCAATTGTTAATATTATAATAATAATAACACGGTATCGATGATGATTGCCATGGGGAAGACGAGAGGAAATATCACCGGATGTAGCACGTGGCCAATGGCGGCTATATTTTACCGGAGAGAAATGCGGGAACATCTTTACGTTACGACCGCCGGGGGCAGAGAGATTGAGGTTGGCCGCCTGCGGGACGCCTTGGCATAGTGGCGCTACTCATCATGCCACTAGATCCCGCTAGGGGGCTTAAATTCAAATTAAAGCGCGGGAAATCATCTCGCGCGTTCTAAGGTCTACACTAGATGCGCATAAAAATCAGTAGAATTTCAACGTTTTTCTTAGTTTTAAAATCTGTCTAATATTTATTTAAACGATCTTTAGAGAGGTAGGCGTTGTATTGTTAATGCGTCTTAACAAAAACGAAATTTTCTAAAAGAAAAGGCATTATAAAAAATGGACAAACTCATCAATCTCAAACAATATGCAATTAAATTATTTCTGCAACGTATTTAGACTTGTCCGCCTCTATATTGGACCGCTTTTCAGTCCGTCATTGCCAAAACATATTTCAGAATTGACCGGGCGTCAAATCGAACCGACTGGCCTTAATTTACGACGTCGTCTTGTACCGCGTTGTGCAAATACGCGCGACCTCGGCAACACGATACCAGAAACCGCACTCGGCGGTGTCGGACCGGGGCGTGGACACGTGTCCGACACCGCGGAATGCAGATGTCAATTGTGACAGAAGCGTTTAGGATTAATCGACTGGATGGCCGTAACGATTGTCGGTGGACGGAGAGGCGTGGGTACGATACCAGTTCTCGTCTTGTTGGGCAATTAGTGGCCATTGTGCCGCTCGGTGCCGCTGCTTGACGATTCATTTCGTATGAAAGCAACAGGAAAGCGCTCTGGCGTGACTAGATTTTTTTTAAGAATTGGCGCAATACTCGTATCATGTGCCAAAAACAAAGTCTACGCTCATTAATTAACTGTGAAAGAATCATTTTTTCATCAGAACTTCATAGGAAATAATAGCCTAGTTCTATGTATAATATATATCTAAGCAATGTTGGAGCAATGCCTTAATTTTACATTAATTCTAGAAACACTTAAACAATATTTACAGAATGATCCCTAAAATCTATGTTTTTATTTTTGAATTTGCAATAAAATGAGACATCTGAATGTATTTTTATTTATCCCTGTCAAGCTATTGATTAATTCTTTATAAATATCTTAACAATTTTTTTTAATGGATTATTCTAAGAATAAAAATAGTTATTCATGCTTCATAATTTCATCTATATTTTGGATTTTTATACTAATCAGTATGACGCATAAATGACAACGCCCTCAGCGATGTCTCGTCTCAGACTGAGCTCTTGCTATATATATTAATCGCATTTTTTACTCGCACTCGGCACATCGTACCGGATGCGAGTGAGAAAAAAGCATGCAAACATGATGATTATTCATACTATTTATTCGTTAAACTTTTTTAAATACTAAAGTTGTTATATGTAGGATTTATATTAAAAGAGTTATTTGAGAAAAATCGAAAACTTGGAGTCCCTAATAGACCCCATCGGTACGGCTAGAAAAAAATAAATTTCTATTAACCACTTCTGTGGTCAACCTTTTGGAAAAAAATGGGTAATTGTTCTCGAAAGATCAAATTACGATACGTGTCACTCAACGCGCGCGATGCGTTCTTCGACTGGCGGTGAAATGACCCGAGCTGGATTCGGGCAAATCACTATAAAAAGTTTCGTGTACGATGTGCCCGAATCCAGTTGGGGCAAATCACTGTGTCAGCAAAATAACTACCCGAATTGTATTCGGGCAAATCACACAAGGGGTTAAATGGCAGACGATTTCAGATGAAATTTAGACTTGAAAATTACACCAGTAGTGTAATGTTTTCCTCAAAATTCATACATTAGGAATCCGTAGAATCCTAAAATAAAATTGTATTTAAAAAAAATAACTATCTCATGGAATGTAGATTAATGTTTAAATAAATATTAATTTAAAAAGGACTTTTAAGGCAAGTTTTCCAGTAGTTTTCTTTTTGTTTAGTGCAGTGGCGTACGGTGGTGTTGATTTTGGGTGTGCTGAATGTGGAAAAAAAATACAGTTTTTTTTAAATGAATTTTATTAAAGAAAGAATAGAATTATTATATAAATAATAATAAAAAGTCCATCAAGTCCACCGTACGCCACTGATGTTTAGACATTAGAAGACGTTTTCTTTACTGACATATTAATATAATAATTAAGTCAGACAAAGTCTTATTTAAAATCGTTTGTACTATTTAAATATTATTTTTTTATTATAAAAATAGTTTTAAGACATTTTTAAGAAAATGCAGGAGTTTGTTTAAACTTAAAAAAATATAAAATTAACTATTCTCGAATAACTCGTTTTATATAAATCTTACACTTCACATACTTTTTATATTTGTCTAAAATATGCTAACAAATATATATATTTTAAATAATCATTCACTTTTATAGTCCGTAATTGTCAAAAAATAAATAAATACAATAATATTCGCTGCTGTTGCCACGTGCGCGATGTTTTTTCTCGCTCGCATCCGGTACTCAGCGTTTATATTGATTAATAAGGCATCTATTTATATTACCGAATATATTCGTATGGCATAATAATTAATTTCAGAAACGTTAATATCATTATTTTAATGCAGAATCGGTTTGTTAATCAAAATAAAATTGCGGATTAAGTAATGTCGATTCTTTCAAATTGATTAATCGCACTCGATTTCATGTCTCCATTGCCTAAAAATTCACAACAATAATCATCGACGTTACATCACTGATTATATTAGCATTTTTTCGAGATATTGATTAATTCGCCACGATCAGAGATAACTAATGATGGCACTGTGAAGAAACGCACGTTTATAATTTTTCCGGCGGATGTCTATCTGATTTTCTTTGAACATAAAATATGTCATATTGTTTTATTATAATCGTTAAGGTCTGAATCTCGCCGATAAATCATATCGAAATATATAAAATTGGTATTGTGCAACGCGATTTTCTATGCAATTCGACGGTTTTTTTTTAAAAAAAAAAGTATTAAATATTGAATAACGCCAAATTATTCTCTGATATTGTTTTATATAATTTAATTTTTTTTTTATAGCGACCGTTTGCTATGTGGGAAGTTGTCGCCATCGCTCATACCAAAAATAATATATATAAAAAAGCAATTTCACAGACGAAATGAAAGTGAATATCAATGATATAATTTGTAACAGTTTAAATATTCTGATGTGGCGAATTCATCACTTTCATACGATTTTATTTGATAAAATAATATAAAAAAAAACAATACTTTCATTGATGGCCTAGGATATGTCTTTGCTATGTGGCACAGTGGGCGTTTGACGCAGATTATCAATCATTTAACAGCGTGAAGAATTTCGGAACTAATCGCAGTTAGAGTGCATCTGAATCGTTTCCTTATTTAAATGTTTAATCAAGGCCTTTTATTCGGCCCATCCATTACGAAACGAGACGTACTTACATCTTTTGATTTCGTTCGCAATTACAAAAAGGCGATTTGTTACGTTTGAAATGAATTGATGTACCCTGACGCATTATTTCAGAACTGCGCATTGCAACACCTGAAAATATATTTTGTAATCCAACACGAACAATAGTGTGCGAGATGATATTCTATAAAGATGCAAAACTGCTTCAGTTGCAATTTTGTATAATATCGCAATAAATTTAAATGCAATGATCTGAAATTATGATAAAACATGTGAAACGCAATGCACGCGTCCAATATGTCAAGGAAATGTTTCAGTGGGAAATTGTAATTAATCGATTTTCATGAACAAAACGTATGCACGCAATAAAATTTATGCGTTTTTTGCCGAATATTGTTTTTAAAAAAATAATAATACGCATATAATTTATGCGAATTACGCTAATTTTTTCTGCGTCGATTATCCGTACATACACATTAATAATGGACGTACATACATTGTGTACGTATACAATAATTTCACGTATATTTAAATGTGTGTACGTTGGAACGATTCAAATTTCACTTTGCGGCATAATTAAATGAAATAACTATAGGAGGAATCAAACGTTAATAACTTTCACGCTGTTCCATCGATCGATGACGATGTGTATTGAATTTAATGAAAAAATCTATATATTTATTTATTTGGGTCTTTAATATACTTCGTGCGTCTTGTTGATGATGGCATGGTCGTAGATCACCTGCAGATAACTGTGTGAAAAATCGTAACTGGGTATTGCGTTACGGACAACGCCGTAAATGTATATTAATGATTTTGTGATGATACAGATCATTATTTAAAAAAATCTTTTCAGTGTGAAAAATCAATGAATAGATGAAAAATATTATAGACAGTCGTATTGATTAATTGTTGACGCTAAATGTCCTTCAAGATCCTTCTATAAACTCAGCGTTGCTATGTGTGGTCTTTAATTTAAAGTGAGTACATCAGACTTATCATTCATGGACCAAAGTATGGCCTTCTACAGACCACCATGGAGAGAAATGTGGAAGATAAACGACGCAACTAGACCGGATTGACAAGTCCAGAATTGTACAAAAATGGAAAAGACGCATAAAGAAGCAGTTGTTGATCAAGAAATGTTATACTTCTTATAATCCGATAAGAAAATCTAATAAATTTATTAATCTCAAAGATGATCATAATCATGACTGTAATTCTTCTAATATTTTCTGCATTATTATTGATCGAATATTACAATATTACAATGAATTAGTTGAAGATGGATATACGTCTTCTTTTAGATAATTCTTACCTTCCTCTTTAGATGCCTTGTCCAGGATGTTCTTGCTTTTTCTCTATGCAATTATCATTTTTTTGCAAACTGGAACAATTCTGGAGCTCCAAAATCCTATTCAGTTACGAATACTTTGGAGCCACGACAGTTTCTTTCTTCCCAATCACCGTTTATCTTCCACTTTTTTCTCCATGATGGTCTGTAGAAAGCGACGCTTTGGTCCAAGAATGATGTATTCTTCAACATACTTCAAATATTATTTCATAAATCAGTTTTCCGAATAATGCCCATGGTTGTGATTGAATAAGTTGAATCAGTGATCTTCATCTTGAGAATCACCAGCTTCTCCAGTTGTCCAGCTCCTATTTAAGGACGTTAATTATCTAAGGTGCAATGAAAGAATCTCAGCCCAGTAGTATTTAATCTTCAGCTGCGACTAAGTTGTTATATTAATGCCAAATTCATTATTTATTGATCTTCTAATACGAATACGCATTTAATCAATAATAATGCTTCTTTGATATTTCTGGCTGAGAATCTTCTGTGTACCATTGATTTTGGACCATCGTCATATAGTTTTATGATTCTTTCTGCTTAGCTTGATATCAGAAATTAAGAAACAATGAAAATTATGCCTCATGAATAAATCAACACCTTTCACAGCAACAAAACTTCGTGTAAAATCAGTGCAAGAACTTTTTGTCCAACATTTTCTGTTCCAAAATCCTTCTTAGTTAGTCTTCATTGCATATTCTTCTTCATCGTCTACCTTATGTGTTTTTAAACGTAGACAATCTACTTCTTGTCTTTGTTTATCGGCATAAATGTCTCTATTTTTGGCGAGTCACGACAGTTTCTTACTTCTTAACTAACGTTTTCCATCCATTTTATCTTTCCATAATGGTCTGAAGAAGGCGATACTTTATTCTATAAAGAGATTTGTCTATACTACTAATAATTTTAAGATTATTAACGGTTTATTACTTCCTAATTACCGTTTACCTTCCATTTTATCTCTCCATAATGGTCTAAATAAGGCGATATTTTATTCTATAAATGCTTTGTCTATACTACTAATAATTTTAAGATTTTTAACGGTTTATTACTACCTAATTACCGTGTTCCTTCCAGTTTATCTCTCCATAATGGTCTGAAGAAGGCGATACTTTGTTCTACGAATTATGTGTCTATACTAATAATAATTTAAAGATTTTTAACGGTTTCTTACTATCTAATTACCGTTTACCTTCCATTTTATCTCTTCATAATGGTCTAAATAAGGCGATACTTTATTCTATAAATGATTTGTCTAAAGCAATCAATTTTATAATGTTTACGCTATTTTTAAGATGAAGAACGGTTGTATTATTGATGCACAAACACAATAAAATACAGAAAGCTGTTTTACAAGGTTGAGGGACTTTTCGTCGTTAATCTTCCATCTCCAAGAAGCATGACCTTAATGAGCTTTCGACAGAATCATTATTCATAAATCTTCAATAAATTTAACGATCTGAAGAGTTGCAGTTTCAGTTGTTCTGTTGCTAATATGATTAACAGTCTTTCGACGTCGTTATCCTTCATCTATATTATTTATGGAACTTTATAACTCATGTAAAGCTCCTCAAGAATCCATTACTTCTTTTGGACTTTCATAAAATTCAATGCATCCAGCATTCATCTATCTTATTACTTTATATTTTTGAATAATGAATAAATCGAGTTTGAAATGTTTGGAATTTGCCACAGTCGGCTCAATATATTTGCGATACGTATCGATACATTTGCATACGATACAAAGGATCGATATAACTTTTTTAATCATTTCGTCCGTACAATGCGTAAAATATATTCAGCCTTGCTTTTATTCAACAGCAGCTGTGACCCAATATTTAAATGATACTGCACACATCTAGATTACGTCTTTTACGGCGCCATTAAGCGCAGTAATATCGACACAACAATCGATACGCCATTAAATAGGCGTCGATACGTGACCCAATGAACCCCGTGGTAATTTTCGCTATGCAAAAAAAAGCCTAGGCAACAAAGGTTATCGGCGGTGTGAATTGAATAGTAAAAAAAATAGATACAGATCTGAAATTCCCGACAATGGTTGTGATATTGATCGTATTGTTTAAATGCGAAACAATGAAATTCTGAGAAAATTCAGGATAATTATATACTTTTTTTTTTTGAAGGGACGACCTTACGTATCGATACGTACGTGCAATGTAATGCGATTTCAATTATGGAATCTGGGCCGGAAGTCTTGAGCAATGATACAATATCGACGGCGGAAGTATGTGTTTGCATTTATTTCGATGCATGGTGTAATCGCATATTTTTGACGATTGATTTGATAATATTAATATTAATACGTCGTCTTGTTGCAAGGCTCTTGTTTTATCAGATGTGATTTCGTTCCGATTCTCGATAAATATTATTCGGGGTTATGCAATCGAATTGCAATTATGCATTAATTGATATTACGTCACGTCGAAATTAAATCTTAATTATTTTAATGTCATAATAATTATTGTATCGAGGATGGAGATGTGTATACATTTTATTCGGGCTGATTTTTAATTATTGCTAAAAGGAAAAATCACAATAATTCGGATTGAATCGTTTTCGTTATGGAATAATTAATTATTTCTTATTCAAAGTTCATACGTACATTATGGCCTAGTTATATTATTTTTCCATCATTAAATTCGGCATCCATATTATACGCATCTAGAGATTTTTTTCTCTATAATCATTCTCGGATTGAAGGAGCATTGAATGCCCACACTCCGTATTATACTAGAAATAGAATACATTTATGCCACTTAAAAAAAGTGGGTCACTAAAATCGTACAAAGGTACATTTTCCAATTAAAGAAATTAGAGAAGACGTTGATCAATATCGCAAGAAGGTCATAACCGACGATAAAAAATAAATAATCATCCTGTAAAGGATGTGGAAAGGATTCGTGACTCGGACCATGGCGAGCCTTTACTCTCGCCGGTGGACGAAATGCAAACCTGGTACGTTTAGTTTGAACACATCGACACATTTATTAAATAAAAGAATTATTACGAAGGCAGCAATATTGTTACGGAATAAACATGTGATCGAGCGACGTCTGGTGCGCTCTCTGTCGACCTCTGGCAATGACGGCAATCCTGGCGTCGAGTCCAAGTGTCGTAGAGAGCACCTTCCTTCTGGTCTCGACGAGGGGCCGGCTGGGGAGCGCAGGTAGCTCGACGAAGCATGCCAGTCTGCGGTCCCAAGTCGTGGAAGCTGAGGCGGAGTCTGGCTGATCTGGTTGGCTGCGCTGTTTATATGGTGTCGGAATAAATAATGGCCATACGAAGGACGAGAGGAGAGTCTCCAGAATCGTCATGAAGTAACGCAAGGAGCGTGTTCACGCTACAGCTGGGCGGAGGTCTGCGCGGGGAAGCGTGGTAGATTTCCGGAGCCGCGTATTGTTGCCAGCAACGTTGTAGCCCCAAACACGTGGATAACCACCACAGAGGCCCCAGTGTCGGCGAACCTTTGGTGCGTCGACACAGCGTCAATGGTTATTTCACACACAAAATGCTACAATAAACTGTGTTTGACATTTCGGGTCGAGTCGATCACGTCGGTCCACCATTGTAAAGGATGTAGGAAGGTTCGTGACTCGGACCGTAGCGAGCTACTCTCGCCGGTGGACGAAATCACACAGTACGTTTAGTTGAACACATCGACACATTTATTAAATAAAAAGAATTATTACGAGGCAGCAATATTGTTACGGAATAAACATGTGATCGAGCGACGTCCTGGTGCGCTCTCGGTCGCGACCTCTGGCAATGACGGCAATCCTGGCGTCGAGAGTCCAGAGTGTCGTAGAGCACCCTTCCTTCCCTGGTCGACGAGGGCCGGCTGGGGAGCACGGAGTAGCTCGACGAAAACATGCCAGTCTGCGGTCCCCAAGTCGTGGAAGCTGAGGCGGAGTCTGGCTGATCTGGTTGGCTGCGCTGTTTATATGGTGTCGGGATAAATGGCCATACGAGACGAGAGTCTCAGAATCGTCGCGAAATAACGCAGGAGCGTGTTCACGCGCTACAACGCGGGCGGAGGTCTTGCCCGGGAAGCGTGGTAGATTTCGGAGCCGCGTATTATAACATAACGTTAGCCCAAACGCGTGATGCTCATCGATGCATCCCTCAAAGTCATTCGTGCAAATTGATTTTCTTCGCACTTTATTATATACACATGTCGAAACATCACATTTTGATTTTTTGCGATTCGAAATTGCGTTTTTTGAACCACCTGCTGTGACCAATTTTTTTTTTTCGTTTTTATCGTATATTTTTTTGACAGAAAATAATTCACAAACAAACAATGATGACTTTCGCCGGAGATTTTCTTTGGCTCGAAGAAGGCGTATACGCTTGCATGTAAAACGATCAGACGTATATATCAGCAAAAAAAAATGTATTGTGTTTTCGGAAACAATGTATAATTTGTGACGATAATAAGCGTGAAATAAACTATTAACAATATAGAGAATCATTTTCCGAAATTGTTAATAACACGTTGGAAAAGTGAAAAACCCCACCGAACGTTCAAATTATTTTTTAATAGCGCCGAAAATTAATAATAACTTATTAATTGTTGATACAATATTTTCTTTACCATGGACAGAGTATAAATATAATATTTTCAATTTAATGCGAATCGTTTTGCGGTGAACAAACGGCACTTCATACAAAATCGGATCACTTTCGTTTTTATAATGGCGCCGATCACTTTTACGTGCCTTCATTGTATTTTTTTTTCTCTCTCTCCATCGTTCACTTTTACTAAATACATGTTCGGATGTCTTCCGAAAATTGTTTTTGGTCACCGGTTTAAATTAATTCGTGAATTATATCATGACTGTGTCATTACGCGTCGAATCATGGCCGCCATTTGTCGTCTGTGTACTTACTTCCGTTTCTGCGAGCAAAAAGTGAAATGATTGATGACATCATAATGATGCATGGTGATGTCATATGAGGGCAAGTGCAAGGTGATGTGTTTTATATTCATACCTCGTTATACGTCGCTGTTATAATGATATTTTTAGTGTATACCATCATTTTTGTTTTAGAATGCCACGAAAACAATAATAGAATCTACGATTCATCTTCAATAGCTGATGTATTCATAAAAAAATCCTTGATTGTTTTCGTCGAAGATCTCCTTGACTGATTTTTTAAGCCATTTTCGTCTAGTTTTATTATTCTTTCTGATTTATTAAACATATATATAGAATCTATGCAATTGATTGTTGTTAAATAAAACATAAATTGACTTAAAATTTTGTGAAAAATCAGTACACGAACTTTTCCCTACCACTTTTACTTATAAAACGTCCTAAAATATCTAATATCTTTATTCATCAGCCTTTGCATATAAGCAAACCTAAAAAAATACAGAAAGATGCGTTCTTAAACAACAGGGTTAAAAAGAATAATTTTAATATAAAGTATATAGGGAATAAACCGTACTTCAACTTCATTACAAGGAACGGGAGCTTCTAGAAACCGAGTCAAACCATTAAAATGTTACCTTCTGCAGACCATCATGGAAGGAAAAGTGGAAGGTTGGGAAGAAAGAAGCCGTCGTGGCTCAGCAACATTCGTAAATGGACCGTCATGGGAGCTTCTGAATTGTTCCAGGTCGCCAAAAAATTACAATTATATCATAATTGAGTGGCCCCTGACCCGAAACGTGTCCCTGCCCAGGGCCTCCTCCATCCATCACCCAAGTTACAATAGAGACCTGTCCGCCTCAACCCTGTCTCTCCACTGAAGTCTTGACCTCCCAACAGTGCGGGTTCCCCCAGGCTTAGAGTTTATGATAGTATGGAACAGCCTATAGCTGCCCATTCGGGCTACATGCCCTCCCCAGACGTTATATAGAATAAAAAAGTACATGCAGTGGCGGATTTATCCTTAGCCGCATAAGGCGCGCTAGGGGCCTTATTAATTCGGGGCCTCAAAGTTCAGCTATCAAAATGTTTTTTATTTATATTATTTATTAATGGTTCAGCAGTATTCTCTCAATTAACACTCAAGGACCCGGTCCCGCGTTAGTGCGGAAATTTTCGTAAACGGCAAACACCCGCTCACGCACTAACGCGGATTCACACGAAACGTGCTATCTAATGCGCTACAAAAGGCTTTTCTTTCAAAGTTTTACGACTCGACTCAGTTTCATTCATTGCTCTGCATGTCCTTTGTAAAATAGATGACATATGTTTATATTTATGGTTAAAAACTGGCCTTGAAATAATAGATTATTTGGATCGAAAACTTTCCAGTACTTCCACATCGACTGTAACGAATTGAGGTTTTTGTTTATCTATTCAACAAAATACCTTTTTTGGAATATTTATGTGATACAACCGTCACATCCTTTATTACAAAGCTAAAATTACCTACATACTACATAAAGATATCAATTTGTTTTTTTATCCTCTAAACTACAATAAATCATCATTTTCGAAATACAGATCGCCTACGTCCGTAAACGGACAAGACATCTGAAGTAGAAGATATACATAGATCAAGTTATAATGCAGCAAATATTGGAAGAAGCACAATCATGATTATAAACATGTTCAATATTAATGTTTATTAGACTTTCATATTTTATTATAAAAAATAGAATGATTAATGATTAATATCTGCTTTTGTATGTGCCTTCATCATTTTTGGATAATTCTGGAAGTCTTTATCCGGTCTAGTTGCGTCGTTTATCTTTTATTCTTTAATCCATGATGGTCTGTAGAAGGCGATACTTTGATCCACAAATGATGCGGAAACAGACAAGATAGAATGCGGAAATAGAAGAAGTAGAGGAAAAAGAAAACAAATACAAATCCATATACTAAGCGCAATTATTTAAACTACTGAGAGTCCGATAAATACAGCTTTTGAGTCAAGTCTGAGACAGAACCATGCAGTCAAACAGGCGCTACTTTGGACTACAAAAGTAGAAGTAGAAAATAAATGGAGAACGACTTAGAATATACAATTTTTTAAGTATAAAAACACAGAAATACAGCGGTCATTTTTGTGATGAGAGTCCTATCTCTTCTAAAACTATTGTTTTATTTTTGATAAAAGCTTCTATCGTCATTTTCCGCTTTATTTTTAATTCATTACAGTTTGGTTAACAGTTTCGATTGTCCTTACTATATTTTATATAGGAAATCCGTAGCAAATTCCTCAAAGTTCCAGTATTTTCATATATTGTCATATCAGTTTAACTCGAAACTGTAGTAACTATCAATATCTTGCTCATCTACTATTCTAGTCATTCTGTTTGAATTAGGTTGACAATAAGGTCAAAGATATGCTCTTCCTTGTTATATACCTTAAAATTTGATATGACAAATCTATTGTCTAAAATTTAGACGATGGATTTAGACTCTAAATTACTGATCTAGTGTTAGGTAGTAAAAAAACTACTTGTACGTAATTTAAGTCCGACAGCTTGATAAAACGACAGTAATATACCCTTGTTTTATTATTTTTTTAATCATAGCAGCGTTTTACCATTGCTGAAAAATATTTAGTAAATCCATTATGAAGAAAATCTCTAGTTATTATATCAGGAAAACCGCATTGTATCGAAACAACCATTTTTTTTATTTAGATTTGGAAATATCGACTCAAAATATAGTCTTATAATTTAATCTAAATTTTTTAAATACGTTTTAACAATTATTTTATTATTTTAAATATAATAATACGTACGTGTATTTAAAAAAAAGATGATTTTGGGTAAAAAAAGTATGTATTCAAATTAAGCATTGCAAAAAATACTTTTCCATTGCAATACTTTCTAATAATATACGCATGAACGAATGAATAGTATGTTTATATATATATTTTGAATATTTTGTCTATGACTAAATTTTTTTTAATAAAGTAATATAATAAAAATGAATACTACATAGAAATAGTGTTGAGCTTTTTGTGTTTCTAATAATAAATACATTATAATTGAAATAAATAACTATTTATTGAGAAATTTCAGACAAAAAATATATCTAGAAAAATACTTTCCACGTTCTTATTCTGGATAATTAATTCTGTTGTTTATAAATTATTATAATCGCGTTTTTTAGAGATTTATTTTTTCATCAATTAATCGTATAATCTCTTTATATATTTGTGCACTATTGGCATAGTTTTTTTGGCTATTGTCTTAGAAAATCGGAGCCATTGTGCCATTCGCAGAATAATTTAAAAAAATTAGTCCATAAATATTTATACTAATTTCGTTTTTCAAATTAATGGCTCGTGCAGACGAGCAACGTTCACATACACATACATACAATATGTATGCGCATGCGCACTACCGAAAACTTCTTCACTACGATGATGATCTGCACAACGTTTACTTTCTTTTTTTCGCGTTTTTCTATTATGCAATACAAAATTCTACGTTGAAAAAAAAACTCACTAATTTATCCATGAGTCAGAGCGAGCGAGTGTGACCATGACCTAATGATTTTTTTTACGTTTTCACCTTGAATTTTTATTCAGTACGATTTTGAACAATATTCGAAACGGTTCTCACAAATTAACGATGGGAACGTCATCGTGAATAATGAAAGTGGTATAAGTCGCGCTCGCACACTGTTCGCGCGCATTACTCCCGATGATTCCTGCAACACGTAACTAATATTCGTTATTTTTGTCTTGTTACAGGTATGCATTGCAACATCGTGATCTCAATTATGATTCGGACATGATCCAGTAAGTCATTATTGTAATATTTCACTTTCGGCATCATGCTTTATTATTGCCGATATCACAATAGTTCGGCGATAAGATCCCACGAGGATCAATCTTCGGATGTTCGTCGTGAATTTGCTCCAATTCGCGCACGTTGGCAATTTTTTTTGTTGTTCAAAATTTCTCACGATGCGAAACGAGCTGGCTGTTCATAATCACGCCCGCAGTTCATCATCGTCGTCCAAAAACGATGAACTTTGATATAAAAGCGTTTCGTAAATGGCGGTTTTCCGCATGTTTGCTCCGGAGATGCGATAGCCGTGTCTAAATCGGCTGGAAAAAAAAAGTTTTAGAAAACGAGACGCACGTTATTTATTGCATTGAACTGTTGCGTGTGTTTGTGTTGTCGTCCGTACCCACCTTCGTTCTTTTGATGGTTTTTTGATTCGTGGCAGCGATTGTGTTTCTCAACGGCGCGAGAAAGGTCAGGATGTGAACACACATGTTCGGCGAGAATTAGTGACCTATCACTTGGGTAATGGTAATTGTCGGCGATTGCTCGTCTTGCACAGGACCAAACAATGGTGAGGCCAGCGGCCGCATTGATGATGCGGGCAGGTGCGTGTCTCGGGTGAATAGGCCGTTTGACACTATTGAACCTTCGATGACGAAAAAATAAATAATAAAACGTCTTAATTTTGCAAATTTTGCAATCAACATAGCCCAGGACGATCAAGAAACGGTTTATGTGATTTTTAGAGTGCCAAAACACTTTCTTTCTATTTGCAAAGATATAAATTCATCTCTAATAAGTAGAAAACGATAGCGTAACATTCATAGCTCGCAGATAAGTCTAAGATATTTTAAACACTGTAATGATATTTCAGCCTTAGTGTTGGATCAGCCGGAATGTTCTGTTCGTTTTTAGAATTCTTTGGTCGGCACCTTCATGTTTGAGGACCATGATTATTCTTCTTCCGAAAATTCTTGTTTTTGTCTCTTCAGGATTCTCTGCATTCTGCATCCCGCATCGCAGCTACTACTTGCTTCTCCTGGCTATCGTTTTTTTTCTGGCGAGAAGCCCAAAGTATCGAATAATCCTTTTGAGACATATGGTCGAAAGTCGGTATTCTTTGTAATTTCCCATTTCGTTTATGACAGACATATTTGTGCGTTTAGCGGTCCATAGTATTCTCAGCAGACGTCGCCAGCACCACATTTGAAAAGCGTCAATTTTCTTTTTCATATTTTTCTTTATGGTTTCTACGCCATAAATAAAAATTGAAAATACTAGACACTGCACTAAACGATTTTTTGTCTTTTTGGATATCCCACTGTTTTTCCAAATTGTTGATAGCTTTGATATAACATTTTTAGCCATCCCTATTCGTCTTCTCATCTCCGGCTCACAATTTCCGTTACGTTTTAGAATAAAGAATAGAACATTAAATAATATAATTTCCACCATTATTTATGATTTCTTGCCAGCGAGAAGGTACTTTTTGTATATCCATTTTTTTTATAAGGACAGAAACAAGTGATAATCAGAGAAAGCTAGGTCAGGGAAGTATGATGGATGCGACAGAATTTCCCAGCTCTGCGAGTTTCTGACGAGTCCCTAAAGCATTATGTGGCCTAGCATTATCATAAAGCAGGATGATGTCTTTCCTATTAATCATCGGCCACTTTTCTTAGAGTCCTGTTTTTAAATGATCCAATTGCTGACAGTACCTCTCCGAATTTAGCTCTTCGTTCGGTTTCAACAGCTCAAAATGTATTGGTCCTCGATGGTCTGACCATAAACACAACATTCCCTTATTCAGAATTAACTTCGATTTAGAGGTGGAGGCGGTAGGTTTTCCGGATTCACGATATGCTCTTCTCCTTGCGATGTTTTCATGGATAATCCACTTTTCATCCCCAGTTATCATCCGGTCCTAGAAGGGTTCGATTTTGTTTCGTGCAAGCAGAGATAACTCAATCATTAAAATTCTTCTCAGTTAATGTGGCACCCATCTCGAATATTTCCACACCAATTCTAGTTTCCAAATATGGTCCAAAATGGTTTGTTGAGCTAAAGCAAGCCTTTCTGCAATCTCCGATGTTGTCAAAAAAGAATTTTGCTCTGACATGATCTTGACAGTATCGTCAGTACTCTTATTGGATGAGGATTACTTTATGGATGAAAAAAATTATATATATTCTTTTAACGATCTTGTATTTATATGAATTAGAATGACGATGACAGAGAAATTTAAACTAAAAAGCGTCTGATGTAGAATTTTTCCTAATTTTTATATTTAGTTATGAGATTGTTTGCTAGGAATTTATGCAGTGGCGGATTTGACCTTAGGCGCTTTAATTAACTCACCCCAATAATTCAGAGGGCCCTAAAGCTATTATTTATTTTTTACTACTTATAACATCGAGATCGCTAATATCGATCATCAAAAAGCTAATAAAAATTAAAAAGTTAAAATTAGTTTTTCTTTCTGTCTTTTTACATAAATTAATTATGTATCCAAGACATTGCAAATTGATTAAAAAACCTGCGCGTTGAATGCAGATTATGGGGTGTAGAGTTAGTAAAAATAATATAAAGGGATTTCTCAAAATTAAATTGCGAAGAGGGGCCTCAATATTGAACAATTCAATTAATTAATTCTATCGCCTAATTGAGGTTAATTTAGATTTCTTATTATCAATCATTTTACTATTCTTCAGATTGATTAAAAATATAGAATATAAGCTCAAGTTTATTAAACATTTTTAGAGTTGTTCCAACTAATAATTCCAAGTGTTTTTTAATAAAAAAATGAATTAAAGATTTAGGAGATAAAATAATTTTGCATAAGAAAATGGTTATAGAGTTTTAATTGTAATGAAAGCTAATTTTTTAATTTTAAAATACATCAATATCGAATTTTAAGGGCGTATGAAAGGATCTTGCGTTTTATTCGGTTGTCTGCATTTCATATAGGTAAAGAAAAATCTATCATTTTCATAGACATTGATAAATCTTATTAGAAATATAAAAAAAATATGTGCCAAACGTTACGTTCAAAATTTCGATAATAAAATAAATTTGCTTCAGAAAATAGTTTCAGAGTTGTTTATTGTAATGTAAACTGTATTTTTTATTCCAAGACATTAAATTCAAATTAAGAAAATAAGCTTTTATTATGCGAATTTATGCGTTAACGATAAAACGTGACTTTTTCGAGTCGTTAAAAATGAAATCTTTCGCATGATTGCGAATATTTATTTAAAAAAATATTGATATTAAGGTTTCTTATCGTTAGGCATTTTACTATTTTTTAGATTAATTTGAAATATAGAGTAGAAGCTCAAGTTTAAAGCTCAATACAAACATATGTTTCAAATTGTTACGCCAATTAATTTTATTAATATTACCTTCAAGATTTTGATAATAAAATAAATTTGCTTTAGAAAATAGTTTTAGAATTGTTTATTGTAATAAAAACTTTTTTTTTTATTTCAAAACATTAAATTTAAATTAGGAAAATAATCTTTTATGATGCGAATTTATGCGTTAAAGATAATTTCAAATTGAAATTAAATTTATCTTTTAAATTAAAGCATAATAATGAAAACAATTAAT
>JAGXCT010032490.1:0-28427 GCA_022495035.1 Philopotamus ludificatus | reverse complement strand
AAAAAGGTGCATTTGATTTGAAAAAAGGTGCATTTGACGTGAAAAAACTGTATAAACAATAGTCTATATTATTAATTATTAACATGTATGTATAGGTAGGAAATAAGAAATAAAATACGTATGATAGAGCTAAAATCTTTTATTATTTTTTAGAGTATTATACCAATGCCAAATAGTGAAGCATGTTTGTTTCGATTCCAAAAAAATAAAAATTTTGAACAATATTTAAAAATCACATAATAAATTTGAATACAAATGGACAGAACTATTCTTTTTACAAGTATCACACTTCGTCTCGTTATCGGATAATAAAACTTATGTAAACAAACGTATTCATAATGTGGATGTACCTTACGACCTATCAATCAGTTTGTGTGCCATTCACAAATCAGTTTTATAATTCATATTTTTCTATATAATTTTTATGTGAAAATTATTTTTAAGTGTACAATATGTCCCGACAGGTAAATATATATATACTTAAAAAAAATCATCTTTTATCATAACTTTAGATTTCTCTCACATTCACTGCACAAAACACACATCACGATAAAACAATTAAAAAAATATTTAAATTATACAAGTTATCATAGAGTAGCTTCATTGATGAACGGCTCGTGGCCAAGTCCATTTTCACCATTGCTTCTGGCACTGTCAGTTTTGCACTTTTAAATGAATAATTAAACTGTTTAATTCAGGTATCAAATAATTAAATTATAGCGTTAAATGTTCACACTTTTATAAAATCTATTTTTTTCTTTACATATAAAGATCCAACGAAAATATCAAACACTCTCGGCATGTTGCGTTACAAAAGGCGTCGTCTGGTGAATAACGTGAGATTATTCGAAATTGGTGTTAAACATGTTGATGTTGAGGTCCTCGAACGAAGTAGCCCCACCCTGATCGAGCATCTGCAGCATATCGGATAGCTCCTGCGGCTGGTGGGTTTGGTGAGTGGGTCCACCTTCGCCTCCGCCTCCCTGCCATGACCACATACCTGCAAAAATACAACCGTTGAAAGAATCAATCGATCATAAACTGATTAATAAATCGTGGCGGCGCATTGATTACGAACCTGGCGGAGGATTGTTCGGTGCTTGTTGCTGGTAATGGTGATGATGTATAGACGGATGATGCGGTGCTCGTTGGTGCAATTGTGCATATGTCGGAGGGGGAGCAGCTGGTGATCGGGCCGGCGACAGCGGAGCACCGCCTCCGGTCGCTCCGCTTCCTCCCGCATTACCGTACTGATAACCTTCGGTCACAGCAGTAGTCTGAAAATATTTATGCATATTAATTCGTATTCGTTATTTAAAATTCTAACTTTCGAAAACAAAACGTACTTGTCTTAGGGAATTGTTCCATTGATGAGGTGGCGTTGGGCTCGGTGGTTTGTTGGGATGACGCACTGCCGCCGCAGATTGTGGTGAGCCATATGGTGAAGGATCTCCAGCCCCGGGTCCTGAGCCACCGCCGTATCCTCCAGGGTAGCCGCCAACCACACTATCTGTATGGCCACTCGGTGGTCTACCGCTACCGCCTCCGCCTTAAAATCAAAACAAAAATGGTTATTCAAAAATGATCGATGATTAATCCTGACAATATTTTTAACTTAAAGAAGTTTAATGGTCCTGAACTGATTATAATACAGTAATGAGCTGAAACTCAACATCTTGCAATGAAGTTTTTAGTTATGGGGTGGGTGGGGGGACATGACAGCTTCTTTTAGTGTAAATACTGTTTGCCTTCTCTTTTCTTGCAGAAGTTAATATATTAGTCCCCGAATGATGTGTCCGAAGTATTTAATTTTACAGTAACGGTATTCAGTACCTTCCGCTTAAGAAATTGTAAACATCATTATCATAGGTGCAACAGCCCTATTGTAGAGCCCTGGCCTCATCTAACACCCTTTGGCATTTTATCCGGTCTGCTGCCATGTTGCTCCATCTTCAGGCAAGTTTCAATGATGCAGTTTCCCTCTTCCAGGCACCTCGGCCTTGGTCTTTCTTTTCTCCGGGGAAAGCCACTTCGGTGGCTGACTGTTCCGCATCCTTGATTGAGACAGGTGACCGACCTACCGGAGTCGGACGACAACTGTCAATCATCTTAGTTTGTCATAGCCCAACATTCAGATCTGTATATAGGATGAGGCCTGATGAACGTCCTTGTAAAGCATGACTTTGGTCTTCCTTGAGAGTATCCCGATCGTAAATGCTTTTGAAGTCCAAAGTAGCACCAGTTTGCCAGCATGGTTCTTCTTCGTACTTTCAAATTGGTTTCATTGTTATTTGTGTGAGCCGAGATATATGAATTCCTGTATAACCTCAAAACTGTACTCTTAGACTTTCAGGGATTCAAGAATTCGTACTTGGTATATATGCATGTATTTTGTCTCGTTGATCTCGTAGTCCTATGGCAATTGTCGCTTCATTATAGATTCAAAAGCCACCCGAGATTTGGCCACGGAGAAGCTGCATCGATTCCAATTGTAAATATAATAATACCATTTGATTCCTATATCATCGTATCATCTTATCAGTGATTGAAGGGCCTCAGGCGCAATTTAATTTTGAGGCCCACCCCCCTTTAAATCATCAACATTTGTCAGCCACAAGGCTCTCACTCGCTGGGCAAGGGCTACTAAACTCTCCAATGGCAGTCAAGGCCAAAGGAACCTGAGTCTCACACGTGCCATGAGGGCTCGCCTTTCGTGTCCATACCGCAGGGACCCAAGCCATCTCGGTATGCGGTTTTTTGTGAAGAGTTTCCCTCTCTTGGCCATTGCTGGCATCGTACGCCCCCTGTATGTCGAGGAGCCCTGATGGCTTGCTCCGTGGATCACGGTCTGCAGAAAAGTTCACATGGTTTGAAATACGACCTCTAGGTTTGCCGTACGTTATTCATTTGTTACTCCTACATTATTAATTAACTTTTTTGTGCAAAAAAATATTTAAATACGATTTTTTTCATTTTGAGAGCTGAACTTTGAGGCCCCCTGAATTTATGAGGCCCCTGGCTTATGTACGGAAGCCAAGGGAACCTTCGACTTCTTTCATATTATCAGGATGTCAATGATGTATTCGAAAGTATTCGTCAAGACATTTTTATCTAATTTTGCATGAATTCTTCTCATAACTCTATTTTTAAGATTAGAATCTACCGTTCCAATGTTTTTAAAAACATTTTTGGCACTTATCCACACCTTCGCCATCTTGCCATTCTGAATATGTCAGTAAACCGAGAATACATAACAAAACATAGATTACGATTAAACATAAAATAATAAATACCTGCAAGTATTTCCTGAGGAATATTAGTATGATGCACTAATTGTTGCGGGGCCGGGGGAGGTAAATGATGCGTAGTGTGATGTGTCGCATGGTGCGGTGTATGATGCGCCGAATGATAAAGGCCTGACGGCGTATCTCTGTGTCTCTGCGCCAACGAGTAATCGTAACCGGCTCCGATCGGCCCACCACTTCCCTCGACAACGGCACCGGCGCTGCTGTCAGTTTGCAACGACCTGCGTATTAAATTATAAATATAAAAAAATATTAAAAACTAAAAACTAAGAGTTTCACAAAAATTAGCATTTACTCACTTGGCGGTGGTATTCGTACAAACAATATATTCTACGTCGTCGGTATACGGATTTATGAATGCAAACGCCGACGTGCGCAACCAGATCCACTCTCGGTTTTTGGCACGGAAACGGTACATCAACGATATAACCTGTCCCTTGAGTTTCAACACTGAAAATATTCAATAGAACGTGTTATATAAACATATATATTTTTATAATAATACTATTTCTATATATCAATTACCTTGTTCGAAATTTTCTTTCATATGAGTTTGATCTTCGGGATGGAAGAAATCAAAACAACTTTTTCCTAACAGATCCTGCGGCGTGTAATTCAGCAGGGCCTCGACTCGTGGATCCACGAATGAAAATTTTCCGTCGAGCCAATGACGAGATATAAATTCAGCTTGCCCTCCGGCGTTCGCTAAATCGGACGTGCTCGGCGTGGACGTTAACTTAAAAAAAATATCATATTTAACGACAATGTTATAAACGATCGTATGCATTACAGATTTAACAATGATAGCTAACTACCTGCAACCTTCCGATGGCGACTAAGCAGCAGTGCGTCGCGTGCAGCTCATCATCTCCCTGTCTATCCATTTGAACACCTGGAAACAAATCTGATATTCTCATACTTAAAAGAGTGTCACACAATTAAGTGCCATGCTACAAAAAAAAATTGTCAATCGTAGGTTCTAACGAAGAATGATGGTTACTTACCGGTCGGTGGCCAATTTTTGATGTAGCCCGTGCAATGGACGACAGCGTAACTGTGTCCGTCTCGGGCGGGCGCTAGCGAATTCGGCTGTTTTAGACGGCCGAGGTGTCCTCCGGTGCCGAGCTCCGCCCCGCCGACCTTCATCCGACAGATGAAGCCTCGCCTTGATCCCATACATAATCGCATCGAGGCTAAAATAATAATATATTATTAATACTCGATCAAATTTGAATATTTTTAACAGCGGACATACATTGATGGCCTTCTTTTTTGACGGTGCCAGTCTTTAGATCTAATATTCTTCCGGTATTCTGCGGCTCTTGAGTGCTGAGCTGTTCGCGGACCTTTTCGACATCTTCTGGATGCACGTTATCGTACATGCACGATCCATACCATTCGCTCTGAAAAATAATTAATATAATATAGATTACACAGACGATTTTGAAGAGATGTATCAAAGACGAATCTTTAATATACCTGCGAGTAATTCAGAACGGGGGCGACTGAATCTGAAACATATATAACACGTCCCGTGTCACAGCTGACGACGAAGAGGAACCCATCGGCAGCTTCTAATATGAGATGCTTCAATTCTTGATCGGTAAGAAATGAGGGTTTGTACGTGCCGTCACTCGATGTATTGCCTGTTCCTTGAAAGAAAAACATTATATTAATAATATTGTAGCGTGGGAGTCTCTCCGGATTCGAAATGGATATAATGGTGGACGCAACGAGACACAAATTCATCGAGACAGCATCTTTATTGCTCAGAAAAACAGCGAATCACCCTAGCTGACCCAAACGATTAATACATCGAAGATGTGATTATTAACGATATAAATGATAACTTTCTATCCGGGAAGACTATTGCCTTCTTACATGGTCAACGAGCTTCAACTGACTCTGGGGCATCTATATATAAACTCTGGAGGCAGGAATGGCTATGACACATGTCGATTAGGTCAATATACTAAATACATATGTGTAGTATAGCAAACCCTTTGAGAGGCTGGATCCTTTTAGAATCATATTCGGGTCAATGTTTCCATAAAAGCAAATACTCTCTCATCGGGTTAGCTCTCCGACGAATTAATCTACATATGTCATAGACCAAGCAAACCAATTTTCCAGTTTTCCTCCGACATTACAATATTATTAACAAGTGTCGTTAATACGGGGGTCCAGCTTTAAGGCGACATTGATCATAATCAAAATAATGTAAAACTCATATCCATCATACAAGTCAAAACTGATTTTATCACAGAATAAATGATTAAGCATAAATTTATATGTGCCACGGCTTGAGGTTAAAAAGCACAATAACCTGTAAATATCCTCGGAAGATATATATTAAACTAATCATGCCGATGGGGTCGATTTGGGATCCCAAGTTTTTGATTTTTATCGAATAACTCTATTAACCGATCCGTCACGACGGCTCGAAACCAGCATCGCTAACCCTTGGGGTATATTTTGTATGAAAATAGACCCCCATAAGTCGAGAATTGATAAATTATTCGACAATACCTTGACATTTTAAAAAAAAAAGATTATTCTAAGAACAAGATATTGATGAAGAATTCATCAATATTGACTTATTTTATTTATTTATTTTATTTTAAAGACAATGCGTGATTGGCATTACAGAATAACCCCAGGTCGCCAATCACGCATAAAAACATAAATAGAATAGTCAGAAAAAAAAACTAAAATGCATGAATTTAAGATATAAAATAACAACAAAATAAAAAAAAGTAAAAAAATGTTAGAATAAAGAAATAATGTATAAATAAGGATAAAGAAGTACTGTATATGTGTTAAAGAAAGGAAAAAAAACAAAGGCAAGTCATTAGTTGGTCCGTTATGGGGTATAAGAATCTCATACAAAAGATCAATAGCAAGTAGATATTTGACTTCAAATAAATCCACATATTCGGCAAAATTGGTTAAAGTAGGTATTAGCTCTGGTTACCGGAGAGTCCTTGAGAGCACCTGTCCTCGCATTTGGCGGAGAAAAAGCACACGCGAACGAGCTCGATGGTAGTGAGGTGGCGCCCATAAGGGCAAAATGAAATGCTTGGGGTCTATTTCTCATTATAAATAGACCCCTTCGGACGACGCGGTTGATTTCGAGCCGGCGTGACGGATCACGAAAAATTTCAGTTCTGACCTCATACACATAAATCTCGAGTTCAGATTCAATTGTACGCATTTTTTTTTTAAATGACACGTCCCCATTCTGTGGCCTTCTATTAATATGTAAATTTTCCATTGCACAGAAATGCATTCATCATGAGACGAAGAAAAAAAAACAACTTGAGGTTGAATCTTGTTTCCCACAGAATAAAGTTTCACACCTGCGATGATGATCTTGATTGACAGACTCGCATTAGAAATGATTGATAAGTAATTTTTAATTTTAACATATTTTTTTTGTGAGCTTTCAACGAGCTGACGTACGAGGCCGACGCACGCCATTGATTTTATTAAATTTTAAGACGTTTTTTTCTCTTATTTTTTGAAATGCAATACGGGTAATGAGATGATATCTTATTTTTGCGCGGCGTAATTGAGAAGTCGTGTCGGCAACAAAATAAATAAATAAAATTTTCGAATATTGAGCATGACGAGTTTTTATCGCGAACGATAAAAATATAATTAATTAAGAGGAAAACTCCAGTGACTTTGAATGTACGTGTATTTGATATAAGAGGAAGCAGAAAGGGAAAAATGCAATTTCCTTAATCTAATTTTAACGAGGCATTTTCTTAAGTTTCGAGGGTTGCAAGGACACAACCGGAAGTAATGCAAGTACGAAAAATGAATAATGCATTCAATTTAAATTTTCTTAATTTAATGAGGCGCTTCTTATCTGGACAGAAAAAATATATCCGATTCTCTTAATATAGACATAAAAAATAAATACGAAAAAGACAAACTACAACACTATTTTATTACATAATGTTCTCATTATTACCATTAAATTACGTACACATATTCTCATCTGCATTATTTTTTTGCTGCAACTGCATATTGAATCCTATACATTTCTTTTTTTATTAAAAAAAATATTGATTTTTATTTAGAACTCAAATATTATGGAAAATTCATATGCAATTAACTTCCGTGTAGATCGTTAGGTTCAAAATAAAACAATTCGCGTTAAACGAAACATGGAGTTGGTACAAAAAAGAAGGTTACGTTCCAGGCGTTAAAACTTTACGCTCAATAGTGAAAATTTATCCTAATTATTTAATACATTATAATACGTATTTACAGTTAAATTCTATGTTACACGGTAATTTCCGTGTTATACGAAATATAGAATTGATACTAAAAAGAGGGATAGGTTCCAAAGATAAAACAAAATAATGCCACTGTCATTTTATTACAAATTGATGTTAATTTCTTTTTCCAGTGGAAAGATCATTATTTAGAAACTCCACTCAATTATTGATCCAAGTCTAGGCCTTTCTGTTAGCTTTCTGGAATAAAATCCTAGCCGTGTCTATTGGGTACCCAAAGTTTTTGATTTTTCACGAATAACTCTTTAATATAAATCTTACATTGTCCTTTATTGTCGGCAATAGAGAAATAAAAACAACAATATTATTCGCTGCTGTTGCGAAACGCGCGATGTTTTTTCTCGCTCGCTTCCGATACGACGTGCCAAGTGCGAGTGAAACGTACGAGTGACACGTGCTGCGAGTTTAGACTGCAGTGAGACATAAAAAATACAAAATATCGACCATTTATTGATTCTTGATGTTTGTTTATTGACTTCTTAAAGATTCAAGTTTAATTCAAGTGGCGGATGGTGACTTTTTGGGGCCTAGTGATATTTCAGAAACCCCTAGTAGAATATATTTGTGGCAGGGGGGGGGGGGTGGTTATCAGTTTTCTAAGAATGAGGATGAATTATAAAAAAAATAACAAACATAATATCAAAAGAATTCTTTGACTTGGTGACATTCATTTTAATCCGTCGTAAAAAACAACAAAATTTAATTCTATAAAATAATAAGTAAGGTCTTGAGGACTTCTCTGGAGCCATCAAAGATCGGGGGCCTCTTTGGGACCCCAATTATCGGGTAAAAGATATTGATGAAGAATTCAAATGCTTGGGGTCTATTTCCATTATAAATAGACCCCTTTCGGACGATCCGGTTGGTTTCGAGCCGTGAATCTTATTTCAACCAAACTTGATTAATCAATGTCTTTACCCCAACGACGGGGAAAACAAAACAAACAGTCAAAAATTTGATTTTAAGTAAATGACCTATCCCATATTTTTGTATGTATGTCATCTGAGTCTAAAATCTAAGATAACCTATTAACGCTCACTCTTTAACTATTGCGAATGCTATAATTAAACTTATTTGGTTCGAGATCAACTTTTTAAAGGTGTGGACGGCGTTCACGTTGGGAATCTCTGCTTAACTGGCAAGTCCTAAGATTGAGCATATCTCTGTAACATGTACATATGCATCGGTTGAAAGAGGAGAGGTCCCTAGTTATAGAATGTGCATGCACACGATTCACCCCGCTTTGACCCGAGAATTTGAACCGGCGCTTTTGAACGTGGCCAGCCGGTACCTTCACGTGTTAATGTTCACAATTACACGGCCATTACTGTAAAACGGACTAGTCAACACACACGTGACCCGAGAGGACCGACCACGGACCGGACGGACCACCGCCCGTGTTAGAATCAGAGCACAAGGATGCAGATACCAAGCTCCGATCCGGGCCCATCGCAATGAATCAAATAGGGCGACAGGGCGTTTCAACAAAAGGCATTGTAATGGCAGCGAGCAGGCGTGCACACAGAGATCGAGTGTTTTTATTGCATTAGCAATACGTTATGATAATAACCGAAGGGCGTTTATTCGAGGCGGCTTGTAAACTGCCACGCTCGATTGCTAAACAGTGCCGGCTCGCAGATAGGAACAATGCAAATTCCGCAAATGTGGCATGCACCGCGGAGCCTTGACGGAAGGATCGGTCAACGGTGCCGATCTTTGACGACATCAGAGGGGAAACGCCGCGGTCGCATCGATGAAAATAACATGAATGAAGCTAATAAAATTTAAAAAAAAAATGAAGAAAAAAAAACGACGAAGATATTGCTCCTAAGATGGCATAATGCTTCGTTGTGATTCAGCGTACGTTCCTAATTAGGAACAATGGGCACTGTGCGGTTTAATAGATTTACTTAGATATACAAAACCGTCGAGATTGAACGTCATGATTCAGTAGTCGTCAATTCCGTGGAAATGTGCAACACGGTCCCCCGATAACACGATCGAATGATAAACTGACTGTCTATATTGTGCGGCGAATCGGTCGGAGTGCTATTTCTCTTGTGCGAAATGGTCGCGGCATGAGAGAGAATGAGATAAGACTCGTACAAACATTTATAGCAAAGGATTGATTCATTATTTTTAAAAAATGAGACTTACAATTCTACGACATAGATCTACATAGCTCTCCAAACGCACAAACGTGGCTTAGACCTCGAAAAAATGCGCTAGAAGAAACGATAGCTCAGAGACGCCCTTCTGCTGTAGCGACTAAGTGGAGACCGTACTGTAGTCAGTGGCGGATGGTGACCTTTTAAGGCCTGATGCTAATCACATTTCAGGGGCCTCTAATAGAATATAATTGCGGAGGGTTGTTAGCTGTCTAAGGATAATGACAATAAAATCAACATTTAAAATATAGATATAGCATCCCTATAAATTCGCCAGACTGTAGTAATTACTGGAGATCTACAATCGAGGAGATTCAGGTCAAGAATGATCACGATTCCTAGACAGAAGAGCTACCTAGATGTACGCAAGTTTCCATCAAGAAAATATTTGCTATCTATTTCATTCTGGAGATCTAAACTCGAAAGTTGAAGAACGTTCCAGATAAACGTGAGTTAGTTGAATTATTATATTATATACATACTACAGTGGACCCCCCAATTACGCTATCCCGAATTACACGCTGAGTTGAAATATTCGCCGCCAACCCCCAACTTGAACCGGTCGCATTCACGCCGTTGCATCGCGACGAATACATACAAGACCGACTATTCATTTGGCATTTCGTGCACACACACAGCCGGGCAGCCATCTGTACGGTACGCATCAGTCAAACGTTGGCTAGCGTCTGTGTATTCGACACGTGCCAGGCTTTACCCCAATAACACTATCCCAACTTACACGATCCCGATGTTAGTGTTAGTGGGGGGTTAACTGTACTTGGAATGAGCTAGGGATTAGAGTGCAATGGCAGGGGAAAGCAAGAAAATTTAGTTTGCTTTAATATTAATCCAAATGAAGATCATAAATGCAAACTCTGATAGTAGAAACTTGGAAAATACCAACGTTTCTGCTTTAAAGGACGTCGTAAAAAGAGACTGTCGATGACATATCTTTAATAAGAATTATTCACTGCTTTGGTGATCTCACTAGAAGACAGCCTAGAGAATCTCGTCGATGGCTCCACTGCAGTAACTACCATAAACGATGGATAATGCAGAGGATATAGCGAATTCATTTTAGAAAATATGTTTTCTAAAATGAATTCGCTGCTCAACGTAACCTATAAAATCCTATAGAAGTTTGGGATGAATGGAATTGGGTAATACGATCATACGAAAAATATGTATTTTTTCGGAAGATGGAGCTAGTAATGCAATTCGATTGTGTGTGGTAATCTTTTTTTAGTACAGTTAAATCCCCACTAACACTAAAATCGGGACCGTGTAATTTGGGATAGTGTAATTGGAGGAATGAAGCTGTCCGGATATGTGCGTATAGCCTGGCACGTATTGAATACACAGACGCTAGCCAACGTTTGACTGTATATGAATGCGACCGCGCAATTGGGGGATTTGTGGCGAATATTTCAACTCAGCGTGTAATTCGGGGTAGTGTAATTGGGGGTTCCACTGTAGTGTTAGGTTAATCTTGCTATATCCAATCCATAAGAATCCAATTAGAAGAGTTTGGATCAAACGTCATCAAGATTACTGGTTTAACCCATGGTTCATGGCGACCCGAAAACAACCGCGTCATCCGATGGGGGTCTCTCAGAGACCCCAAGCATTCCGTATTCATCAATATCTTGATTTTTTTTAAAAATAGATTATTTTAAGAATAAAAATAGTTATTCATGATAATAAAGGACAATGATTATTTATATTGGTCTATGACATTTGCATGATCAATTCGGCAGTGAGCTAATGCGATGAGATCATGGGTGACATCATCTTCGCTTTTATAGAAACATTGACCCGAATATGATTTCAGAAGGATCCTGGCTCTCAAAGTGTTTGCTATACTACGCATAAAAATTCGCCACTGCTTCATACAACAGAAGCAGGGTCATATAGCTTGGGATCTACCGAGTAGATTGACTTAATCAACAAATGTCATGAACCAAAACAAAGAAAAGCGTTGCTATCCACACTGCCTTCAACGTTTATATGCATCAGAGTTAGTTGGGTCGAAGATAGTTCGTAGTAATTCTGTAATCCTCGGGTCGGTTAGGCCGATTCGTCCACTGTATTGGTCATCAATATAGTTGAATTTGTGTCCCGTTGCGTCCACCATTGTATCCATACCGAATCCTCGAGAGAGTCCCACGTTACACTTATATTAATAAAAAAAAACTTGGGAGTCCTCAATATACCCCCTAGGTTAAAACAACAATAAATAAACAATGATTGCACGGTCGATGATCATTTGTCGACTGTTTTGGTTTTAGAGTATATATTTCTTGAGCCACGACCAGTTTCTGTATGGCATGCAATCCTGAAAGCGACACGACCGTTGCCAGATACGTTTAATCATCTGCGAGAGTATAATTCACAGTGTCCGGTCCCACAGTCCTGAATAGTCCCAGGGCGTGATTAATAAGTCAGAGGAGCGAGGGCGATAGAATCCGAGCAGGTGGCTAAGCCAGGACCGGTGTTGGCCGCTGGATTATTGATAGGCTCTAATTGGCATCGGGGGGAAGCTGTTGGTGCGAGACCGCGGCCGCCGCCGCTCGTGACACGCCGTTGCAAAACTGTGTCGTATTTTTCGACATATTGCGAAACGCCGCGAACCGGACTCGAATCGCACGTGCAGGCGGGCGGACCCGAGGGTAGACAATGGCGGGGTCCTGACCCCCGCGAATAATAAATCCGCGCTAAAATGTCACAGGACTTGCAACAATAATGCTAAATGCGCGGCTGCGCACATACAAATTTCTAAGTTGGAGGTCAGCCTTCGACCTAGATTATGAGCGATTGCAAATTATGGTATTGTTTTCTTCGCAAATGCAAATGCCTGTCTGCCTCGATGCAACAATACAATGTTGCACATTGTTCTTGTCCGCGGCGGACAAGGAGCTGGGTACGTGCACCCGCGCCATTATTATTTCAAACATAATAATCGAGATGGTATCGAGGCGATTAAGGAAATTCCTCGTTAAATGGGATGATATCGCAGAGCAGATTAAAAGTATGATTTACCATCGGTATCCTCGGGCAGTGCGCATAACCCCCAAATCACGTATAACACACCAATTAGCCGATTCCCATAGGTGCCGTAGATCACCGTTGGCTTCCCAATAATTATGCCAAATTGCGGTTTTTCATTATTATCGTTATTATTGGAGGGGGTGTAATTGGGCGATGTGAGTCATCGTAATGATACGTATGTTTGTATAGGAGTTCGGATAAAGAACGAATGTGGCGCGGATAAAACGGTATACCTGCGCTCCACGCGGAGAATAAATGAGATCACGTACACAACAATGTTTTAAATGTTCAAACCGCAGAGATTATAACATTGCAGGAGGAGAGAATTCACTCCGGCGATAAAGTTGAATAAATACATAAAAGCCGGGGAGAGGACGGGGCGGGCCATCCCAGACGCGGAGGAGAAATAGCGGGTATCGCCGCAGTGGCTTCAGTCGGAAGAAATTGCAATCCGGATTGAAAACGTTTTCTCGGTGCAACGGTCGAGGTGAATCAGGCAAATTTCTTATTACACTGAACCCTCTGACTGCTAAGATAAGCTACGCCAACAAAAAAAAACAACAACGATATATCGTAATTCAGCAGACAAAGGGTTAATTAATTTGTAAGATAGTTGAAGGGTACTTGTTTGCAGGGGCGACTCGTGCATATACACAGCGGAGCTACAGCACCCCCAAGCAAATTGAGGAAAAATATTTTGTTTATATATTATGTATCAGGAACCTGAGTTTCACACGTGACGTGAGGGTTTCCTTTTTGTGTCCATACGTGAGGACCTAAGCGGTCTTGGAATGTTTTTTTTTGTAAAGAATTACCCTCTCTTAGCCATTGCTGGCATTGGACGTACATCTTCTACCCTGTTGGTATCGGGATTTTACCCTCTCGACTGTGTCCAGGCAAGTAGGAGGGGGTTAGTCTCGGTATTCGTTTGTTCTCTTCTCTAAGACGTTATCTGCTTATAACGAGTCACAAGTAACAAGTAGCGAACGACCATACACATACAACTATATAGATATACACAGGCATACATATGGACATCTGCCTAAAACGAGTCTCAAGTAGCAAGTCGCAAGTGATTATTAACCCTGCAATATCAATCCTTTCATAATGGGAAAGACCTACTCAGGGACAGGTCTCCTAGAAAGGAAGAGAAGCGAAAGTAAGGATACTAACCCAATTTTGGGTGAACAGATTAGGATTTTCCTTCCCAGGGTATACTGGCTCTGTGGTGAGAAATCCGTTAGAGACCAGATTTAGCGCAACGTTACTTCTTTGAGCCTTGTGCAACTTGTCATCTTTCTCAGCACCCCCAAATATTTTACTCACGAGCCGCCACTGCTTATTTATTTGACTACGATGGATGAATGGCATAAAGAAATGGCAGAAGAATTCCAAAGCGCCATTTATCCATCCATATAAAGATATGATAAAGATTTTAAAGACTCTAAAGATGCAAGGGGAATGAGTCTCTCACACTAATATTCACATAAGTGGCAAACCACGACACAGGTTAATTTTAATATTATTTCAGTTGGATTGAAATTATATTATTTGTTTTATTATTATTTATTCAACGAAGGATAGATGGCATTAAATTATTTAACTCCAACGCGCCAAACTACCTATATAAATATTTTTTTATAAAACATGCGGAGGTGATGGGTGTCTTCCTCTTACATCCCTCCTGGCCATGTTTAGAGCCGTGCGAAACATATGCATGTTACCTACAGGCTATATCATTGGTTAATTGCAATAGGATCTCAATATATTAAATCAAGGATGAATAACACTAGCAAATACACCAGAAGAAAACTTGGAGGAAGTGCTGGGAAACCTCTAGCTTCTGATGACCTCTATGATAATCATCGACATTTATAGATTTCACTCGAGGATTAACTAGAATTATGAAGAAGTCTTCATAAGAAGCAGGAACTTCTGGACACCGTAAATTAGAGTAGCTTAAAGACATCATTCGTGGAATAAAGTATTGCCTTCTGTTTTGTTGTGTATTGTATTGTCTTCTTTCATAGAGGAAAGAGTAGAAGGTAAACGGTGGCTGGGAAGAAAAAACCTGCCGTGGATTTGCAACATTCGCTCTGGAGCTCCAGAATTTTTTTAGCTCGCCAAAAATCGACACACGTGGAGAGAAAAAACAAGAAATATGTAGAGATAGATTGGCGACACAATTTATGTCGCCAATTCAGTGCTTAAAAACTAAAGGCAATATTCCTTGCTGTATATCGTTGTTCAGCAAGGAAAGAGTTAACAAGTAATGACACTAATCCTCTGAATCTTTTATATGCTAAGCTAGAACAATCATAGCAACTAAATGGTTAAAAGCGATATTGAAGAAACCTGAGATTCCATTTAAAAGTTTTGAGCAAATATTATAAAAAATACATCTTTCTTGATACATATATACCTTAGAGTCTTTCATTATAAAGGTGCAGATTGAAGAGATTTAAAAGGATCTTAACCCATTTTGTCACGCCGGTGTGACAACTGCTTATTCACTCCACACACAAATGACACATGCTGGAAGCTTTGTATAAGAGTTATTTGGACAGGAATTCAATTTGAACATCTAGAACCCTCAAGTTTCGTAAGTAAAGTTTTATCTATATTTTTGCATTTAAAAATTTATTCACGTACGGGACATAATTATGCAAATTTCTCATAGCGGTTTAAAGGACAAAAACATAAACTAGAAAGTAGTGTTGAAAAACAGCGGTGATTATAATTTACAACCGATTGGCTCCCTGAAATAGATATTGTTCCCGATTAATCAATTACATTTTCCGGCTTTCTCCTACGTTACCCCAGAATTGATAGATTCGTGGTATATCCGTGGCAAGGGAAGAAGATCTTTAATCATCGTTACACCTTTGACAACGCTACTCGCCGACCGTTTTCTAAGGAATAGCTGACCTAATCAGTCAATTAGAGCAAGAGAGTCGAAAACCACGATTAAAAATAAATAAAAATACGCATAAACGTTAGTAGTAAATAAGATATTAGAAGAAGGATCTACTAGAAGTTGAAGATCAAAACCATTTTGACTAAAAAGCATCCATACTCGAAGGTTGTCCCGTTAGCCTGGAAAGGGACTGATAATTAAAACATATCTTATCTAACGACTACATCATACATTTTTAGATATAGTACTTCTCATTTTATATTGATTGTGTTAACTGGCAACAAAAGCATAGAGTTTAAAAACTATATTTCCACGATTAAAAATATGAAATTGGTGGATTGAATGGCGGCGGGGGTGGGGAGTTTATTAACGTATTATTATTCGTATGAAATATCGGTGGCCGGTAAAAGTTTTATTTGATAAATACGAGATAATCACATAATGGACAAAGGCGGCCGGGTCGTATCGCGTGCCTGGCTGCACTGGGCCCCCTACAGCACCACCGGCCCGGTATAACTCACTGCCAAACGAACACCTCATTTAATAACCGCCAATTAATATTATGCCATTACGTTTAACGTCTAACCTATTATTTGCGCCGGTCCGACCCATTAAATCGGACCCGCAATAATTGAAATGCAAGATTGTCGCAGTCGCATACAATTTTACGCGGAAAATGCCACGCGACGACCCGAATACCGGCCAAGGATCGAGCGGCTGCATCAGATTTCTATATATTCCCAATCCGACTAAGCAGTAATCTCATCCGACAAATCTTTGTATATTCAAATGAGAGATGACTAAAGGAACAATATGTAAGTACAGGGATACGTTATTGTATCTATACAGTAAACCCCCCTATAACGTCAAGATATGTTCCACTTTTTAGGGGGTTAAGGTTTTAATTTGAATCTTTGATTTGAAGGAAATTAGTAAATCAAACGTTTTCATTTGCCTTTTTTTTTACATATTTACATGTTAAGCAGTGCAAATGACTTGACTAGCGCCATGAGCGATATCCTTTCATATTTTAGCTGACGTATCTTCCCGCAACTTGCGGGCAAGGAAGATCAATGTGACATTTTTAGGTTAATTTCATAAAATTATAAAATATTTTTAATTCTAATACGCGTTTTAAAAGAATACGTTATAGGGGGGATCGACGTTATAGGAAAAAACTGCCGCAAACGTTATAGAGGGGTTCACTGTATTGGTGGTCTCTAACGGATTTATCACCACAGAGCCACCCTGGGAGGGAAAACCCTTAACAGATGGCCGATAAATGAACTGGTCAAGGTACTTACTTTCGCACCTCTTCCGTCTTTTTAGAGGACTCTCTCTTTGAGGTTTTTCTCATGATAAAAGGATTGCTATTGCTTTGGTTGATTGCTTGTTATAAACATATAACGCCTAAAGGTAAGAACGAATATTGAGGCAACCCTCTCCTACTTGCCTGGACACAGTCGGGAGGGTAAAATCCGATACCAACAGTAGTAGAAGATACACGTCCAATGCAAGCAATGGCCAAGAAAGGTAAAACTCTTTAAAAAAAACATACTGAGACGGCTTGGGTCCCCGCGGCATGGAAACAAAAGGGGAGCTCCACGTCACGTGTGATAGACTCGGGTACCATTCGAGAGTCTGGTAAGGCCCATACGCTCAGCAAGTGAGTGTCTCTTGGCTGGCAAATGATTACGATAATTTAAGTAATGGCTGTATCCATTGGTATCTATTTCTACAGAGATGCTACTAGAGAAAGTGTTAAAAAATAACTTTCATTAATATTGGTTCAATATATATTTAAAAACTCAGATTCAATCCTGATAGGTTTAAGAAACATGGGGTTAATCTTGGCGTTATACACGCTTATAAATTATGTTTGATCCTTATTGTGCTATCTCAGTTTTTATCGACTAATCCCAAGATTCCAAAAATGGGATTACAGTCAACCCTCCTATAACGTTTTATGTATATCGCTGTTTTCAACAAAATTCTAATATTTTCGAGTCAATTTATATATTCCATAAATATATAATGCGAAATAAAGGTCAATGCTCTTTGGTTGACAAGGAATTTTGTAAAAAGCAGCGATTTAAGGGAAACGCTATAGGAGGGCTGACTGTAATTCTAACATATGCAATAATTAGATTTTTAAAAATAGAATGCAAAATTACAAATAACTTTACTTAGTTTATAAGGATTAAATTAAACATAAAAATATATGCAAAAATAGAATCGGACGCCTAGCTACAACTCACTATGGAAATAGAGACTGATGGAATGAATTTGGTTGAAATATCTTGTGGTTATACCCCACTAATATAATGGAAATGATAAAGAATTGCAAAAACCACAGAAAATAGATTTAGTGGATCAATTGGTAAGTATACTCTACTCTTTTGTTGAGTAAGTTTAAGTAATATAGTTAGTCCACTAAAAATTACGAATACAGACAACCCTCCTATAATGTCGACCACGTTATAGAAGATAAGGCAACCATAAATATACGGAAATATATTTACGTTTGATCATGAAAATTTAACGTTTTGTAGAAAATGGCGAATGAAGCGATATAGGAGGAACAGCCGCTCTATAGCGTAAAGCGCTATATGAGGGTTGACTGTACTACAGTGAAACCCACAATTACACTACCCCGAATTACGCGCTGAGTTGAAATATTCGCCGCAAATCCCCCCGCGGTCGCATTCTATGCTGATCAAACGTTGGCTGGCGTCTGTGTATTCAGCAAGTGCCAGGCTATACGCACACAGCGGACGGCTTCACTCCCCCAATTACACGACTCCAAATAACACGGTTTAACTGTATTATTCTACACGAATTGTTTGTTCTAACACGACTCCGATGTAATACCGATATTCGACAATGAGGGTAAATGTTTTTTTTTAGCTTTGGAATCTAACCCTTGTTTTTTGTACTAGTTCTTTGTCTCGTACAACACGTATTCGCATATTTTAGAGAAACCTAACGGCCGCATTATAACCGGGGTTTAGCCGCATTAAATATTACAATGTTTGATAATTGAGATCGATTTCCATAAAATGTCTTAATTGAAATAAAACGTACGGTCGGTAATGCTGAAAAATTGGTATACAACACGATTTATGCCGGCTAATGGCGAATCATTAATGATTTCCACGTGCATTAGTACGGAGATAATTTCGCCATTAATTTAAACGACCGCAGCCCGTGGATATCAGATTCTGAACAGTGTTTTCCACCGTGGAATTTATTTGTTTTGTTCATGAGGTCTGCACGCCATAACACTATTTATTGATTTGCAGATAAGCCCAATGCACCTTGTACAGAGGTTTTTTTTTTTTTGTAAAGCGGCCACCACACTGCAAAAATCGCCAAACGATAATTTATCGCAGGCGAGAGAGCGGAGACGCGGGGGAATTTTTAAAATTTAATAAAACCTCGCTCGACTTTACAGTCAAAACACGTTGAAACATAGTAAAATAAAATTTGAAAAAAAAATATATATGATGGTAAAAAAAAACGTCATCAAGATGCGGTCACGTGCGCAACCCGTGGGAACGTCAACTTTTTAATAAATTTATGAATTTACCCTTTTGTGCAGGTATAATAAAATTACAATGCCGGTGATGATGCGAAAGTTAAATGAGTTTCTTTTTACGCCCTTTATGTGTCCGTCCGTCTTGGAAACGGAGAAAAAATGGGGATGGGATGAGATAAAAGTGGGAGTGGAAGAATCAGACATAAAAAAGCACAGCCGTTGCTGATGATTAAATGCTATAGATAACGAAACCTAGAAACATTTCTAACCTACGAGATCGTATAAACGATTTAAACTTAAAATTATGATGACGTGTCTATCCGATGAAATGATAAACACATTTTATCATCATCGCATTATTTCATGGAAGCCATACATAAAGATTTTTTTCGGAAAAAAGAAGAAAAAGATCCATAGAGTATTTTATATAAAATAAAAATTTAATTAAACTTTAGTTATAATAATATTTTACATAAATGTAAAATAATACTTTAGTCATTAGTAGGGGCGCGCCGTCTATATGGCCAGATTGTGCGGCGCACACAGGCGCAAGACGATTAAGTGCGCCGATAGGCCCCAAGAGGGGAGAATAAACTTACTAAAATCTATCAAAATTTCCTTTTCATAAGATGTTATCTTTTTTTTTGAGGGAGGGGGGTATATGGGCCCCAATTAAAGTTCTGCACACAGGCGAAGGACAATGTACTAGTTATTAGTTATGATCAAAATGCTACAATTTTACTAATCAATTACAAATTTATGAGGTGACTGTAAAACGGTTGAATAGATTGAATGTTTATGGCATTTTTATCGTGTGACATGTTATCAAGTTTTTTCATGGCGGCCATTAAATTTATATTCGTTTTTTTCTTCAAAATTTAAAACTATATGTTTTATAAAAAAATATATAGTTAGAAACATTGTAGTTATATAAAATAAGTGATGCAAAAGTTATTAAATCTAATTATTTTTGTCAATCTACACTCAACATAGCAATATTTAACCTATTAGCAATGAAGGGCAATAAAGGACCGTTACTAATTTGGATGCAGGGCATTATTTAAAAAAAAAAAAAGGAGGACACGTCCTCCTTTTTAATTCTATGTAAACTACTTAGGACCAAATAAGGACATTAACGTTCGATTACTGAAATATTACAGTAATTACTCGGCTTATATTATAATAATAAAAAAACATCGCGTTCTCATGTCAAAGCGATTGAGAAATTGACTCTAAAAAAAGAGTTTTTTAAAATTGAGAGATCGCGCGTCTAGAAATAGAAAACTTACATGTTTACTTGGTGGAAACCCTGCTGGGATTGTAAATCCAATTTATCACAGCTAAGACTCGAAGGACTTACGAAATATTTCTAAAGCAGTACTACTTGCTATATGGAATCTAATCTAAGTGCATGAACGACTATTTTATGATCTTTTACTCACATATTCCGCGAAACTAACTTGAATTTAAGTTTTGTTTAAAAAACTTAACATTCTTTAAATCTTATTAGGTCCAATAAATTTTATTTAATTGTGAGTATGTCTAAGGCTACTAGATCTATTCCAAAAAATATGGACAATTTAAGAGATGCCACAAATTAAGACAATATTTTAAATTTAATAATGACGTTTAGAAATCCTTGGTCGACTCAAATCCTCGATTAACAATTAAAGAATTATCGGAGCAACTCGCATCTCTAATGCAACTGTATTTAACCCATTTTGACCGGTGTTCCAATATTGGAACATTTTGTTTTTTTATCACCACTCCAATATCTATAGACGAAAAAAATTGAGACTGCATCAGTCGATAGCTGAGAAGCGCGAGGAGCTTCTGGTGCAGTGATTTTTTCAAGTTTAAGCTTACGGGAGTGAACGTTAGTATTTTAAAAGCATAATTTATATTCAACAAGAAATGGCATTTGACAAGTTTAGTCAACTTTAGATAAAGGTCTTCGGCAAGTCAAATAAAATATAATTTTGACACAGTATGTACAATCCCAGAATAATGAAGATGATCGAAGAAATTTGTGTACAGTAAGCCCTTCTATAACGTTTCCTCTCAATCACTATTTTCTACAAAATTACTTGTCAACCAAAGAGCATTGACCTTTTTTTCGCTGGGAAATGTATTATATATTTACGAAATATGTAATTTGACCTCGAAAATATTAGCATATTTTAGAAAGAAGCAATTTAGAGGAAACGTTATGGGGGGGCTGACTGTACTTCTATGTTGACAAAACAAAGAATCTAGAGAAATACTTCACTTTATTTTTGGGGTACATGAAAGACGCTTTAGAAGTTGAAAACCATTTTTTATTTTAACTCTGAATCAAGCATATTTTCGAAGTAGGAGATCAAAAAGGTAATAATCAAAGAAAGAAGAGTACTGCTGCATTTTTTTATTTAGGATCACAATGGAACCCCGATGTATCGTTCTTTTGAAACCTTCCCGTTCCGATGGAATATTTGTTTATTTCCCATGATTTTTATTTTAGTTAAATGACTTGTATAATATAAACATAACCGATCTGTCGAGGCGGTTCGTAACCAACCGCGTCGTCCGAAGGGGGCCTATTTATAATGGAAAATATACCCCAAGCATTATCATTTAATAAACAATGGCTGACGACCTAAATGTAACAAAAAAATAATAATCAAAAATATAAAAAACGTTCTGCGGTGCAGAAGTCAACAGAAAACCGCTGCACTATATATTCCAATGAAAACCATATCCATGGTCCTCCGTAAGGGGAATGCACATGGTCACGTTCCTCAGAAATGAGCAAAAATAGATTAATATTTTATATAAAAAAATAATAGTAACAATAATGATATTTAATCGCTTACTTCACACACACTCGGCGATATCCCGCCGCACGTATCAATCGCACGGTTTCACACGCACTCAGCACATTGTACCGGATGCGAGCGAGAAAAAGCATCGCGCCCGTGGTAACCGAAGCGAATATTGTTGTTTTTATTATTTTTCGCAATAACATTTATTCTTTAGACTTTTTAGACTAATACAAAAAAGTTTGTGACATGTATGTGTTAACACTTTATGAGCCGTTCACGCCTTTTGGCGTGATTTTGTAGCCAAGCGTTATGAGCCGTTCACGCTTTTTGGCGTGAGAGCTATACCCCCACTTCGTCATCAGAAAAAAAATGCCATGACCCTTGCGGCTCATAAAGAGTTATTCGAGATCGTGCCGATGGGGTCCCAAATAGACCCCATCGGCACGCCTAGGTTAATATAATCTTTAAGAAATTATTCCTCGTATAGACAAGTTAGAGGCCACTATAGGCGGTAGGTCGCGTCGATGGATGTTCTAGGAAGCTCGGGGGAATTTAGGTCCCCCTATCAGGCGCTACCGTTCGTTTCTTTCCACGGGGATAATGTTAAAAAAAATCGCATATATTGAACTCTGATCTATCCTGGTTTCCGTTAGCAATATATTTTTATTCGATGTCATATGAAACGTTTGTAATTGTCATGTATTGGGTTTATGGCTTCTTCTGTTGTCATTATCACGGAGGTCGACGACTCGGCTTCCTATCACGTGCTCGGTCACTAATTGGGAATAGATCCAACGTGCGATCGGCGGCAAGGCTCGCACCGCCACGTCACCGTGGACTAACGGTGGGCTTGTGGCTTCGGAAAAAGAAGTCGCCGAGTCGGAGGCAGCCGAGGTAGACACAGGCAGTTAGTGCACACGGCACACACCGGGGACATGGAACAAGGGGGCAAGTCACGAGCGTCAATATGAGGCCGATCTCTATTCACGGGACGACATGTTACCATCCGGCAACAAATAACGCGATGTCTCCATTGTTTGCGCGCGTATTTGACCGCGCATTCGTATATTTGACCATTCGTATGTACAAACATAGAGACATTGTCCGCGGCGTGTCAACGAATGATAAATTAAACGCTCGTCTTCATCACGACGATATTAAAATAATTGTGCACGCCGACACTTTTCGGATTCAGAGAAATTCGGTCCGATTTTACAAATGGACGGCGGCGCGCATTTTGTCAATGGATTCGCATTTTTATCTCTCCTTTTTTTTATTCAACAATCGACATTGCGGAATGAATAACAATTCGTCTTTTTATTCATTTCCATGTTGCAAGTGTTGCCTGGAAAACGGACAGTCGGACCACTCGGGAAATAATGAATTCTTTGGGCGCCATATTTTTTAACAGGCGATTGAAGACACTCGAGCAATACGGAAAGGAGGTACGCGACAGAATGCACCATTACGCAACATTCGAATGGATATATTCACAATATGTATTATTAGAAATTACCCATATCACAGGATATACGCATAAGTATTTTTTTTCATCCTTTAAATTTATTCATACGGGCATTGATATTCAAATTGATCGTCGTAAAACAATGAAAACGTGAGCGCCGAGTATAATACTCAGATCATGACATACAACTTGAAAAAAAAATCTCGATATGTACCGTTTCTCATTAATATCTCAATCGCGCATTTGCAAAATGCATTAATAATGAAGTCGTATCGCTCAATCTTTAAATTAAAATCAACACAGAAGCAATTTATTACATGCACCACAATGCGCGCGCGCATAAGTGTTACGTTGCCACTGCTACTGATGACATTTTATATATCAATAGGAAAAAGAAAAAGTCCAAAGCAATTCCAAGTTACAAGGAATAGGGACCAACCAAAATCTCAGAGTCGACGAATAAGAGTAGTAAGTCTGAAGAAGAGCCATGACGACAAAATGCTGATAATTACGTTAACCCCTGGTGTGATTTGCCCGAATACAATTCGGGGAGGTATTTTGCTGACACAGTGATTTGCCCGAACTGGATTCGGGCACATCGTACACGAAACTTTTTATAGTGATTTGCCCGAATCCAGCTCGGGTCATTTCCCCACCAGTCTAGAGAACGCATCGCGCGCGTTGAGTGACACGTGTCGTAATTTGATCTTTCGAGAACAATTACCTACTTTTTTCCAAGAGGTTGACCACAGAAGTGGTTAAGACTATTTCAACGAAAACCAAAATCAAGTTCTACAACCGATAAAAGTGCCAACTTCTACTGTTATGTCGAAGTATATAGTCGTGTCGACGAAGTCGACGAGCAATTGCAAAAAAGATAAAAAAAACCTCAATATTCGCTTCTGTACCCACGGGCGCGATGTTTTTTCTCGCTTGCATCCGGTACGATGCGCCAAGTACGAGTGAAACATACGAGCAACAGAGTTCAGTTTGTGGCGACTATTTTTGTGGTTAGAATAATCTATTTTTTAAAAAATCAATGAAAAATTCATAGATGTCTGGACTTAAAATGCTTAGGGTCTCTGTGAGACCCCTTTCAGACTACGCGGTTGTTGTCGAGCCGCCGTGACGGATGGTTTAATCAAACACATCCTGGTTGAAAAGATATTTAAAGCTGTACTTTTTCAGGAAATGGCGCTTTCGAAGTTGTGAGATAGCCAGTCTACCGAAAATGGCCAACTTTTTGTTTTAAAAGGTACTGTAGAATGTACGAATGTACACAACCCAACATCGTTATTTGTCAATGGATAATGGAGTGGTGATAAAAAAAAACAAATGTTCCAATATTGGAACACTGGCCAAAAATTAATTAAATGCGGGTTTTGAAGTGTGTTGCTAACGAAGAATGTTAAAGATTCAACTCAAAATCAAAAGAAGCAAGAGCTTCAGATCACCGTTAAACTCGTTAACTTGGGATACAGAATTCTATCGCAAAAGTTGAAAATAAACTAAAGTAGAAAGAATATATATATATTGTGGCTTCGCAAGATTCGCAACCAGACAGGTTTGGGAGGTCCAGAACTGTTCAAGCTCACGTAGGGTAGATCATGTAGATACGCGAAGTTTACAAGAACTCCGTATCCAGATCGTCTACGTACGAAAATGGACACGGCAAATGAAAGAGGACTTTTCGTAAGGGTTGTTGCAAAGAGGATTGAAATTCAAGTACAAATTGAATAATACTAATCGTGCAGAGTTTCTTCGACGAAAATTAGTAACCCTACTTCATGAATGACTCTAGAACCGAGGAAGTATCAACATTACCGTCAAAATCAACTTGAAAGACCCAAGGTATTTGCTCTCCATGAAATATTAACGGTAACCATTTAGGAATTTGCTAGCGTCTATTGTGCAGACTCGAATGAAAGTGGTCCAATTCTAAGAATTATCACAAATGATGAGAAACGGATGTTTACAACGCGAAACATCATAAACAACCATTTACTACCCATCAATCATCACTGACCATGAAAAAAAAACTTTTTTGTGCTAAGTGGTCCGATTTAAGATTGATGCATTATTAAAATTTTACCAAAATATTACAGCAGAGGTTTTGCAGATCTTTCTCATTCAAAGAAAACAATCTAATTACAAAATTGTGTTATAGATAGGTACAGTGTTTTGCTTTATTTACGTTTCTAAACGCCGAACATAACCCGGTAGTCATCTGGGCTTAACGAAGACCGATCAAGACGAAATCCAAAACATCGTCTCACGATTGATAAATCGTTCTGGGAAAGCGAGCGATCATCGTAATTCGTCGACGGGCGGCGGTGGAAAAAGTGACGCCTCTAGGGTAAACACGATCCAAATTGAAAAACGGACACGATCGTAATTTCTTCATTATTCCAAATTATCTGTTGGTTTTTGGACCTTATAATCCGAAAACGATAATCCACGGGCCTGTCATCGGCCGGCGTGGCTCTCCGACATACACATCACGGATGATTGATTGAATCCTATTATGTAAAGCAATATTTTTTCTAACGTATCCGAAACCTTTTATTTGTGTGCATTGTAAATGGAATACGTTTGCAAAAATTCGAGCAATGATGGATGAATTCGGCGCGAAAAGAGATACATTTATCACGACGTTGCCGCAATTTCAGAGACAAAATATATATATATTCATATTCTTCCCACATTATTTTCTGAGGAGAAAGTAAAAATGGTACAGCGCGGCCCAGAAGAAACTAATGCAGTAAACTTGTCGAGCGATATCTGATTTGTCATGAGAGTATAGGCAGCACGAAATAAATTACAATATGAAGAAAACGTCGGCAAACGTTTAGGAAAGTTATTTGTTGAATTAATTATGTTTTCTGCAACGTTCGCTCCGGCTTCGTAATTTAATATTGCACGATGCATACGGAGCTTGAATAAATTTCGTACATATAAAAAAAAACACCTAGATTAAATCTTTTAATAATTTGCATATTGTATTATAAATAAATATTTCGAAAAAATGCATTTTTTTTCAGAAGAGAGGTACGGAGTGAATGCACAGCGTGTGCCGTTTGAGTATTCCATATACGGAGCCGTATCGTGACTATGATTTTAATTATACGTTTGTATTATGCGCGGTCGCCATTTTATTTTTCGCCACTTAAATTAAACTGCAATCGACCGGACAAATTTTTAATAAGGTCTAATGTTTCGGCGGAGGAATGCTACCGGCGAGGTCCATAAAGAGGCGAAAGCTAGTTAGGTGCTTAATTAAAAAAATAGACATTGGGCCGAGGAAATGCGGCCTGTAGCGTCCAGAGTGCCCCTCCAGACGAGAGTAAGAGGGGTTCCCTTTTAAAAAAAAAGCAACGGCGAGGGTGGATAAGACGAGACAAGAGGGCAAGGAAAGGAGTGAGAAAAAACCTTCGTCGGATTAATTTATGCGGCAATTAAAGAAAGAAAGTAGCGAGCGGGACGGGGAGAGGGAGAGGAGAGGCACGGCCCTCGCCGTACATACTTATTTTTCAGCAGGTGAACACAATATAAAGTCGAATAAATTAAAGTGATTCCCCGGGGAGTGCATGGGAAACAGGAAGAACGCTTACTAATTCTTACCTCTGAGAGCTTTCATGTGGGCCACGGCCATTCGGAGGATTGTGAGCTTGTCGGGCTTTCGGGCTAATGCGCTGCACGTGGGCACCATGTCCGACAGCTCCGTGATGTACGCGGTCATCTTGTTCCTCCGCCGCCGCTCAATTTCGCAGTGGTTCTCGCGACTGCAATAAAACAAAACAAATTAAAATACAAGTCCATAGATAGAAAGATGAAACACCATACAATAAGCATGGGTGGGTCTTTGCCACCTGGAGGACCCTACGCGATCTTCAGCAGAGACACGTTCGTCCCAACCCTGATACCAGGACTGTGACGGTGGTCTTCCAGGTTATCTAGGCACTTTAAATATGTATGATTGTAACAATAATAATCAGTCGAGGTTGGGGCCAATTCGTATTTAACCCTTTGTACTCGAATGCCGCCTGAGAAGCGGCATTGAAGTTTTCCGTATCACTCGAATGCCGCCGCTATGACGGGCATGCAACAAATCAATTACGTATTATTTATAAACAATAATAATATTGCACAAATCCTAACTAATAATTTATTAAATAACACGTGTTGAGGTATTAAGGACTTCAAAAAGCTTCCGAGTGCAAAAGGTTAATTCACGGTCTGATCGGGTCCTACGGGCAGCTTTTGTAGCACACACGTCACCGAATTGGCCTGGATAGCGGCCTGGTTCCTCATAGCTCCGTAGAATCTACGAAACCACGTCCAATACCGTCATGCGACAACACTCGACTCTCACTCGATCGTAACGATTATTATTTTTTCTCACTGTTAATGAAACTAATAGTCGCGTGTCCGAATGCTAACAACTTTTAGAGTCGAGATCATATATAATTTTTTTAAATTGTGTCAATTGCTCTATTATAATACATCCACCAAAAGTAAATATTATACATTACTCGTTTCGTGAAATGCTTATATTAATATAAATAAAGTACACTCATTATCCGGTCTAATAGTGGGGAGGGGCCGCACGGATAATCCCAGTTATTAATTTTTATTTGGTTATAAAATACAATTACATATTTTATTTTATTTTATTTTTCATAAAGACAATGCGTGATTTGCATCACAGAATAACCCAGGTCGCCAATCACGCATAAAAACATAATAACAACGTGAAAAAAATTCTCATATAAAATATCTACAAAACGGCGATATTTAGCATCAAATATATCTACATATTCGGCCAAGTTGTTGAGCAGAGTAATAGCTCTGGTTACCGGAGAGTTTCTGAGAGCACCT
>JAGXCT010032489.1:0-23544 GCA_022495035.1 Philopotamus ludificatus | reverse complement strand
ATCGCGAAATTTATAGAAGCTTAAGCGATGCAAATATTTTTTTCGCAATAATTACTAAAAAAATATCTAAACGCAGAGTTTTTAAATCGATATAAAAAAAACGTTATGATTGCGAGTTAGTATAATGAAATAAATAAAAAAAAAATTATCAGGTCCGTATTGGATTTCAAAGATTCAGTTTAATTGATAATGTCGTTTTTTCGATGCGCCATTTAGCCGCCAATAGTCTCCTTCAGTCTGTTAGAAAGTAAGGACGTGTTATAAATTTCTCTTGTGTAGCTGCTACCTGCTCGTGGCCTTTAAACAAAAGAACGGTATCTTTATCCCTCTGACGACAATGGGAGAGACGTGTCCGTCGGAATAACATCATTGGTATTTCCTGACATATTAGATGTCAGGAAATACCAATGATGGTTAAAAAAAATGAAATCTGGTGATTTGTGTTTGTAAAACGAGAGATTTACGGTGACATATTGGATGTCAGGAAACACCAACGATGGTTAAACAAATTTAAAACTGGTGATATGTGTTTGAAAAACGAGCCTTGAAGTGGACGACCCGTCCAGGCGGATGAAGCAGCCATGAATTCAGCAATAGAAGACGACCCGATGCTAACAATTGAAAAATTATTGGAAAAGGTCGGTACATTCTGGTCTAGTACTCAGAGGATCCTAAAGAAGTTGGGAAAGATTAAAAAATAAGGTATTTGGGTTCCACACGCATTCATCGATCAACAGATTTTATGTAAAACATGCCGAATTAAAATTTTAGGAACATAGGGAGTATGATGAAAAATATTCTCACTAAATCCCGTTATTATATTATTTGTTTATTGTAAAATATCTAATAAAGTGTATGTTTAAAATATAAATAATAATACTATTTTGAATGTATGAGTTCAGAAATATATTAATACAACAATAGTATAAATTTGGATAGTAAAAACAAGTACTGAATAACAACAATACAAATTTGGTTAAACTGTGTTTATTTAAATTTGACAATAATTCTCTAGGTGCGTTTCAGGCAAACGAAAATCAAATTCCTCTAATTTATCGTACAACCAATCGATCTTCATCCAGTTGAAGATCGATTATTTTCAGCTGAAAATCTACTTGAGACGTCGTTAATTGGGAAGTCAATTAAATTTAACAATAATTAAAATCAATAAACCGATTCTCTAAAGCTGTCTAAAGGGGAAAATGTTCATTAGTAAAATTTAAGAGAAATTGTCTCCCAATAAATTGATAAAAAATATATGACTTTGAAATAACCTGATTTTTTTTCAATTGTTATAATAGAGATGATCTACAAGTATATCAGGTCCCTGTAGTTTTCTATTTAATATATTGAAGTGTTCATATAAATCTGCTAAGAAGGTGAGACTCCACAACTGGGACAGGTTTAAGTTGTCATCTATAAATATATAATTTTCAAACAATTTATATTTTTTTCTCTACTAATTTAAAAGGGAGGAAGCAGTACGTTATACATGGCTCCCTAATGTCACGTTCTTCAATGCAATTTCTGGAATCCTACAGGGTTCTAATTTAGGACCATTATTATTCGTTTTATTTATTAAGAACATACAGTATGTCCTTTCTCATAATTTTTCACTTTTTGCAGATGACGTAATACTATTCAAATAAGTTTCCTCAATAGGTGATGACTATTCGCGGGAGCTGAACATTAATTTTTTGCTCGAATGGGCATCTACTAATCGTCTCCCGCGTAGTGTTGGAAAATGTCAGGAAATTACACTGTCAAGATTTTTTTTTTTTTTACCTTTGATAACTTGATTGGAAATACGCAGCTCTTTCCAGGCATTCGTCAATAAAAGATCTGGAAATTCTGTTCGACTCTAAATTTATATTCAATTCACATGTATACAAGGTATATAATAGAGCTTCAAGAATGTTGGGTATGTCTAGAGAAATTCTCATTTCATACATAGCACCTTAGTAATAAGGTTGCTATACGATACATTGGTTCGGAGTTTGCATGAATCGGAATCTATTATCTAGGCGCTTTATGACGGTGAGGATATTCGATCCTCAAGTTAAATTAAGTCAAGAAAAAAATCTTAAGATATCTCGTGTGGTTTTTCTTCCTCCAAATGTGAGAACAGGTGATTTCGGAAACTCTTCGGTAACCAGAGCTATTACTCTGCTCAACCACTTGGCTAATTATGTTGATATTTTTAGAAAAAACGCTATAGAAAGTTAGGCACCCATACATAATTTGGGGTTAGGTTCTTTTAATTTTATTTTTCGATTTGAAGCAAATCAAACATTTGACCCACTTTTATATTTTTAATGACCTTGCACGTGTTTAGTTGGATAAGAATAGCTCGTGCCTATAGGCGCGAGGGGGTATTGACCTAGAATATTTCTTCCAGATTTTCCTTCGCAACATATGTGCCAGGAGAGTTCTAAGGGATAGTTTTTTAGTTAATTATTTTAAAATGCTTAAGCATATGATGAATAAACAATAAAAATATAAATTAGTTCACTTCTATAGCGTTTTGTAAAATGAACGCTATAGGAGAGTTGACTGTATATAAAAGTTGGATGCCGGATGAAATTTTTTGGAGGCCCGGATAGAGCCCGCGGAGCGTAGTTTGGTGACCCCCACTGTAGGCGATAAAATTAGCCTATATTTTGTTTTAATTTGAGATCCCATATCGTTATCCGATCTATTATAAACGTTTTCCATTATGGAAAATTAGAAATTTTTTTTTTCAATAAAATAATAATACAAATTTTCTTTAATTTAATTATTGTATCAGCATTTTCATCATGAAATCTTTTATAATACGTTTATGACATCTAAAAAAAAATCTCATAAAATCGAATTTCACAGTTTTCCGAGATGGCCCGGCGCCGGTATCAAACAATGAAAAAAAATATATATCGCCAAAGGTTACGATGATAGAAATATTTTTTGTTTAGCAATATAAACAGACCTTTAGAAATTTTCCGCGCCCTCGACAGGCCGCACACTGAGAAGCATAAAAATAAATTTGACGACCGAGGGGGGGGCAAACGAAATGGAGCGGGGGCAAGAAAATCGGTTTTTCCGATCGTACTGGAAAATTATTCCATTCACCGGGCCGATACATAAAATTGTGATATGCGGACAAAACGCCGGAGATTTTCCCTCCGCCCGCCGTTTTCGATTATCATCCGGCCTGTAAACAGGTGATTGGACATTTTGTAGTGTCGAACGTCTTGGCCCGTAAAACGACGCTTTACGGCGCCGCGACGACGTTTTTATTATGAAGACATTAACGCGGAGGGCGCGTGCGCTTTCCCGGAACACCATTCACATTTATGAATTATTATCGTGTCTGCACGCTCATAATTGCGGTCTGTGTTTTACGACCTTTTATTGCGAGCCATTGTTGTTATTGTGATTGACATTATTGGCGATGTTTTATGTTTGATTGGCGAGTCGCATCGTCATAAAACCCCGAGGTGATTGGAAAAGCGGGGAAATGGGCGAAGCTATGAACGTTATTAAGACATCAATCTGAAAAAGGTTATAGTTTTATTCTTTATTATAATATTGTTTTTACACATTTAATATTAGACATTTGTGAGAATATATCTTTTTAGTCTTTCAATTTTTGGCTCATTAGATAAGGGGCGTTTGATAAAGTCAATGCTAGCCGCATTTTGAAACTAGATAGTTTTGGGTTCTTAGATAATCTCGTACGATTCTTCTCAAGTTACCTTACAGAGAGGAAACAATATGAGACAAATGATTCCTAAACATCGTATGTTTACAATACACCTTCCGCAATACCGTAGGGGTCAAATATAGGATCTTTTTTATTAATTTTATTTATAAATGATATTCATCGGGTCCTTCAATGTAAACTTCGTACTTTTCGCAGACGATATAAAAATATTTCGATCTATTACTTCAGTGGAAGATCCTCTTTCGTTGCAGCTGGACATTCATTCTTTGCGCTCAATACTGAATCGTCTTTCATTAACCATTGAAAAGTGTCAAACAATGACATTTTCTAGATTAAAAGTGCCCATCATCTTTAATTACAGTCTTGGGAACGCAACTTTTCCTAAGCGATCGTCTGTTAAAGATCTGGGTATTTTGTTTGATTCTAAGTTAAAATTTAGTTAATTGTATCGGACGTGTGTATGAGATCGTCAAGAATGTTGGGCTTCGTCTTGAGAAATTTCTCATCACATACGTAGCACCTTAGTCATACGAGTGCTATACTGTGAATTAGTTCGGAGCTTGCTCGAATCAAGTTCCATTATATGGGCGCCTTATGACGCTTCGAATTCCCTCAGAATAGAGAAGATACAGAAGAAATCTCTACATTAGGGAGTTTGGATTCTACCCAAGTTTATACCCCAGCGCATGGGTACAGGGCTGCCTGGGGTATGTAACCCTCGAGAAAAGAAGATCGATTTACTTGGCAAAGCACTTCTTCAAGCTGTTATTTGGCGCAGTACATAACCCCCTTTACTGTGAGAGTTCCCCTTATGGGTAAATGTGAGTACAGGTGCTCTCAGAAACTCTCCGGTAACCAGAGCTATTACTCTGCCCAACCACTTAGCCGAATATGTAGATAGATATATTCGATGTCAAATATCGAGATTTTATAATTCTTTTCTTCTGTTTATTTTAATATATGTTGTTTTTTTCATGTTATTATTATGTTTTAATGCGTGATTGGCGACCTGGTTTATTCTATCCTGCCAATCACGCACTGTCTTTATAAAAAAAAAATACAGACATAGCTACTGATTATATTAGATGGACCCAAATGTAATGTCACATTTTTAGAAGGCATAGTTTCAGGTTAGTTTCCTTTAGTCCTTTGACTGAGAAAGACATGTTTGAATATTTTGTCGTAAGAAGTTTCCAGTCTTTGTTTTGGGTAGAATTTTTTTTTTACGTGTCCTTTAATATTGACCAAGACGTGTCCTTTAGTTTCACGCTAAAAAAAAGGCAACGGAGGTAACAAAAAATATTTGCAATGTTTTTGAGATGCATTGAACATCAGGAAATATCAAAGATAGTTCTAAAAATTTGAATCAGGCATTATTGATTTATAAAATGAGTCTAAAGTGGACGTTTCGGTGAAGTGGATGAAACAACCATGAAAGAAGACTCTTCAGTATCGAAAAATTATCGAGCTAAGTCGGTTTTTTTATGGTCGTCAACTCAAAGATACCTGAAAAAAATCGGAAAGATTAAAAAAGTAGGCATTTGGCTCCCCTATGCTTTGACTGAAAGAAAAAAACTTATGAGGCGTGGTATCTGTTAGTTATTAAAGGAGAAAAAAGGGTCGAAATATTAGGTATGACAGATTTATTGCATCCAGCTCATTCTCCGAACCTGGGTCCATCCCATTATTAGCTTTTTCGCTTATTGGAGCATTATTTACAAGAATTTTTGTTTCAAATCAGATGATGAAATAAAATCGGCCCTTTTAGACTATTTTGATTCTAAACCTGCAGAGTTTTATAAGAAAGGCATTTTAGATTTACCTAATAAATGGCAAAAAGTCATAGAAAATAATGATAAGTATTTTGTATAATTAAGTTTAATAAATGATTAGAAATATTAGTTTAAGTTTCATTAAAAAAAACGACATTATATTTGGGTCCTTCTAATATGAGTGCTATACGAGCTTGCTTGAATTAGATTCCATTATATGTGTACCTAATGTTGCCTCGTATCCTTTAGATTAGAGAAAATCTAGAAGAATAAAATCTTAGATTATACCCCAGTTTATGCCCCAGCGTATGGGTACAGGGCTGCCTGGGCTATGTAACGTTTAAGAAAAAAGTCTACTTGGCAAAGAACTTCTTCAAGCTGTTAGTTTTTTAACACTTTTTCCCAGCGTAATGGCAATTGTTCGTTTCTATTTTTTAAAAAGTCCTTCGATTATGCATTGAAAAACTTTTCCAAGTGCGTTTTCACTTCTCCAACATTATTCAATTATTTACCTCTTAATGTATGTTCTAATGACCTGAAAAGGTGGTAATACGGCGCGAGATTCGGTGAATAGGACGGATGAGTTAATAGTTCCAAATCGTCAAATGTCAGTAAATAAAACATAATAATAACATAAATAACAATAAAGAAAAAAAATATGAAACGTATAAAGTAGTTCAGCAGAGAGATAGCTCTGGTTATCGGAGAGTGACGGAAGAAAAAGCACAGGGACCAAACATAAGGGCCACTCGCACAGTACAACCAACAATTTGAAGAAGTGCTTTTACAAGTAAATCGACTTCGAGGGTTACATACCCCAGGCAGCATTGTACCCACGCGCTGGAATATAAACTTGGGTAGAATCCCAATTCCCTCATGTAGAGATATCTAAGAATTTTTTTCTGTATCTTCTCTAATCTGAGAGAATTCGAGGCGTCATAAGGCGTCTATATAATGGAACCTGATTCGAGCAAGTTTCGATCCAATGCATTGTATAGCACTCGTATGACTAAGATGCTACGTATGTGATTAGAATTTCTCAAGACAAAGCCCAATATTCTTGACGATCTCATACACATGTAAACTAATTTTTTTTTCAACAATAAAATCAAACAAAATACCTTTGCTTAGGAAGAGTAACGTTCCCAATTTTGTAATTAAAGATGATGGGCTTCTTTGATCACTCTTATAGAAAAATGGTCTAATATAGCGGTAAACGTGAATACAAATTTACCTCGCCAAAAAAATAATTTGGTCCAAAACGGCGCCGCACCCAGATGCAGAATCGTGTTTAGACCCGCCGCATTGAAAGGGTTAAATACAGTTTTTTTGTATTTTTAATTTAATGTACTTTTAAATCAAAATAATACAAATAATAAAAATTACAAGTGCAATCTTTCAATAATGTTAATAGAGCAAAATTTATTATTAGCAAAATACTACTAAGAGAGAAAAAGCATACACATAAAAAGTTGTTTTATAAATGCATATCAATATGATTTAGCTTTCCAAAGGAAAGAGTTTTAAATCGTTTTCCTTCCTTAATAAGAGAAATTAAAATATTTCACCATGCAAGGAACGTTCTCCATCCAAAATTAACGGAAAATCAGTAAATATAAAATTTTATTTCGTTAGGTATCATCTAAATTAGATTATAACGGAAAACGGGAACACAGTTTTTCGATGTTAGAAGTAATTTCTTTCGAAAAAAAAATATTTTTGCTCCAGATATTGAAAAATTTACAAATATTGATTTATAATGAAAGTATTTCAAATAAAAATCGCCGAAAGACATAAAAATAACGATTTACGTAAAGACTTATTACTTTATTTATTAAACATTACACCAATGCATTAAAATCAGAATAAGAGTATTAAATACATTATATAACATTAAATGTTTTTAATTTATTGTTTTTTTCACATCATTTTCAGACTCTTTAGTTTTTTTTGCTTGTTCTCAATTCATACATATATGTATCTCTATCATAAAATAATCCACTACAATCACATTTCTTTTAGCCTCTTTGATGTAAATTACATATATTACATATTCGTATATATAAACATTGAATAGGAAAATTCAATTTAGTCCTAAAATTGAATACTTTTAGTTATCAATACAAGTTAAATAATATTAATATCTATACTAAGATAAATATTATTGTATCGTTTTCAGACTATATATATGATCATCATTTCCCAGCCACGATGCTCTCACTCGCTAAGGGCATGGGCCTTAGTAAACTCTAGAATGGCAGTCGAGGCCAAAGGAACCTGAGTCTCACACTTGACGTGAGGGCTCCCCTTTCGTGTCCACACCGCGGGAACCCAAACAGTCTTGGTATGCGGTTTTTTGTAAAGAGTTGCCCTCTCTTGGCCATTGCTGGCATTGGAATACATCTTCTACCTTGTTGATATTGGATTTTACCCTCTAGACTGTGTCCAGGCAAGTAGGAGGGGGCTAGTCTTGGTATTCGTTTACTCTCTTCTCTGAGTTAGCTTACAACGAGTCACGAGTGACAGGTAGCGAGCGACACCCCCGATTTACAAATTCTTATTTTTAAAAAGACTTAAGTTTAAAAATTCTTAAAAAAGTTTTCTTAGTCTTTAAAATTTCTATTTTTGTATAATTTTGCAAATATTTATGTAATTTATTAACCTCTAATTCTAGAATTAATGGAATACATCTTTAGGTTTTTTATTATAGAGAAATAATTTCATAAATTTATTAATCAATATTTTTTAATTATGCAATGATTGTAAAATCTTATTTATTTTCAGTCATTTAAGTATTAGACTTGTTAATCATAAAAAGTTTCCGATTCAACGACTACGACTACTTGCGGTATTATGCACCTAATAAATCAGTCTATGGATTATTCTCTGCATTTTCGCAGCACGTCATAATTTCTTTAAATTCCTTCCTGAAATTTTCGTTGAACCATCCGTAGATCATAGGATTGGAAATCGCGCTGGACATACCCAACATGTGACAAACGGAAAATATAATCAGAAAAAATTCATGGTCGATTGCATTTGAAATATCACAGTACATATCACAAATCAAATTCAATAAATTCAACGGCAACCAACTTATGCCGTAAACCAGAGCTATTCCAATCATCAGCGAATTGTTCTTTTGCAAATTCTTGGTGCGTTGTTTTTCTTTGTTTGAATTTAATGATCGAATGTTCAATGTCGCCAGTCTCTCTTTTAACTTATAATAAATTTTCTGATACGAGATTGATAAGACTATTATAGGGATAATATATTGAATGATCAAGCTAAATGCCGAATAGTATGTTCTGCCATATAATATGGGCCATTCTTCTTCGCAAAACGCTATTACATCGAGTTGTGTTATTTCAAATATTTTCAGCTCTTTGCAAAAGTACAATGGAGACACTAAGATCAGTGCCAAGATCCATATTAAAATCAATACACAAACTGCTTCGTTGAATTGAAGACTCTTTTTTGTAGGACGAACGATTACCTGCAAAAAATGTATATTAAAAATTAAAAGTTAACGATTTTCAATTATGAAAATTTTGGTAGAATTGAAAATCTCGAGAATAATCAATGTTTAATGAATTAATCTCACCTGGTAACGATCCATTGCGATGGCCATAATAGTGATGGTTGAGACAAATATCGAAATACCCTGAAAGACCCCAATCAATCTGCATAGAAAAACCCATTCCCCGAAAGGCCAATGTTGAGTGACCACTTCCACCAGGGTTAATGGGGTCGTAACCAAACACAGAAGCAAATCCGATATTGCTAAATTCAGAATAAACATGTTCCTCGCAGTTCTCATGGCCGGCTTTCTGGCCACCTGCAATGACAATAATCGTATTATAGCATTGGCGTTGGGATCGATAAATACATATAAGGTGGACCAAGAATTTCAGATAGTCTAGTTTGAGTTAATCTTTATCCATACGCGGTGGAAGAAAGCTATTGCCTTTATATTTCGTACATATATTTTCTTTATTATTAAATGTAAAATTTTTAAGTCCTAAATCGACGACGAAAAAATGCATGCTGTTTTTTTTATATTGAATCAAAGCTACGAAAGCCATTTATATAATTTATGAAGAATTTATAAATGGCAACAAATTTAAAAGTTCAAAGTCAAATCGGATAACGAACCCTGATAGACGTTGCTAGAAGCGAACGACGGTCAGATTATGACGAATGCCAATCAAAACTTGTATCTCCTTTGTCTTTCTTAGATCTTTATTATAGTTTTTTTTTTGTTTTTTTATCATACAGACAATGCGTGATTGGCATTACAGTGGCCAAGTGTTTGAGCAAAGTAATAGCTCTCGTTACCGGAGAATTTCTAAGTGTACCTGTCCTCACATTTGATGGAAGAAAAAGCACACGCAAACGAGCTCGATGGTAGTTAGGTGGCGCCCATAAGGGCAACTCGCACTTTACGAGGGGGTTATGTACGCTTGAAGAAGTCCTTAAACCTTAGTCAACAGGTGGCAAGAGAAATTTTTAGAATAGTAAATGTGGATCAGGACGATACACTGTATTTCCTAAGCTGGAAGCCTGTGAATAGACTTCGGAAAGAAGAGCAAGGGCAATAGAGCGGTGCGTAGGGCTAATATTAAAATATAGGCATCACTGGTAAATATTTCAAATCACTAGTTAAATTGAAATCCGGAACAACTGACTTTTTGTCAATGCGCGACCGCATTTAAAATGCCGATATGTACACAGTTTTTTATGAAAATTTTAATAAAGCGTTTAAAAAAAATACGTTATAGAGGTGATCAACGTTATAGGAAAAAACCGCCGCAAACGTTATATGGGGGTTTACTGTAGGTTTATTTTTTCAAATATTTTTTTGGTTAAATTCTTGATATTTGTGGCGGTGTAATAAAAAAATCAGACCTATGGGAGATTTTAAAATGGACATGTTTGACGATCTGAAGCATATTCGATACGACATTAATTATTATTTCTTTACAGATACTCACGGCCGACATTACTAAAATATTTCCTGTTATTCCGAAAACACATAGTACAGCGTACAATACGATCAAGGTCCAGAATACAGGAAGTCTCAAACTTATGTTTGATTTATTCAGAAAGTACATCCACGAATCATCTGTAGACGTGTTTCCAAAAAATGTATAGTTCGTATTTTTTTCGACGTCAAACGAATTAAATTTTATCGACGTATCATTTTCATCTGCAATTACTTCCATCTGTAATCCAAAACCGAAGCCACACATGATCCTCTTATTATATAAACAACATATATATATTATTTATTATACATCTGATACATGTTTTAGATATACTACATGTGTAAATTATTTATTCGAATAAATTATTCATGTATCATTTTGTCTTTCACTCTCTTTGATTTCTTTGATATATTGTCAAAAAATGAAAGTATACTACAGTGCGCTACTTTTTTTTATTCGTATATAATTTATTTATCATTAGAATTTTATGATAAAATATATAAATTCTAGATGAGTTACACATTATTTTTCCCGATTACACTTCATATCGAACCGATAATGAAAACAATATCATTTAATAAATTTCGACTTCCAATAATTCTCTCCTAAATACGCAAATGAGCTATTTTATGTACACATTCTATCTACTAATATATAAATATATAATTAATAACAATGCGGTTTTATTTGAATATTCTATATTCGCAAATCTGCCAAAAATATAGCTCTTATGTTATAAATAGGCTTCACGAGTGAATTAAGTCGTGGAATAATTAGAATATATTATATATAAAATTTGAAAATACGTATCATTTTCAAACGAATCAACATTTAACTACCCTGTTACCATTTCTAAGTATTTTATTTTGTTTCTAAAGAATTAGAGTAATATTTTTAACAATTATGACAAGATCTTTTGATTTTATGTATAATTAAATCATTACTTATTCATAAACAATTGCTGATCCTGAGATCGGGATTTGTCACTTTATATAACAGATGAAAAATGATTTTATCTTATTATTATTAAATTTAATCTTAAAACTCACTACAATATGTTTGATTTAAAAATAAATAATTATTATTCATTTTCAAATTTTGTTAAGTGCAGAGTTGAATTTGATAACCTTTAAAATTATAATTATTCTTCAAACGTAAATTTCTAAATATCTCATAAAAACAGTAGAGATTTTATCCTCCATTTCTCGGGATTAATGCAGAAAAGATTGCCATTTAAATTTAAACCAAAACTCTTTACTTTTGGTCTGTATTTTATGAGCTAATTAAAATATAAGTATCTCCTTAATTGCGGAAAAATATATATTTTTTATACTCATTTCCTGATGATGATCAATATAGCATTTTCATAAATAAATATATTTTGATTATGGTTAGATTGTCATAATAACTAACATTAACATTAATTATTTGAAATATATAGAACTTATTTTCTAAATCCAAATTTATAGTACATACGCGTTTTCTTAATAGTTTCATCTATTTATATATTTGGCATTTCAAGAAACATAAATGTGTCGGAGAGCTGTTGCAAAATAAATAAACTGTTAACGAAGAATCACTGTAATCAATAAAACTTACATAATATCCCGTTTCAGATATTATTAGTCTTTTTTCAAAACTATTTGATAAATTATTATTGAAAAAATAATAAATTTTATATTATGGTGATTAGCAATAATATAAAGTATTCCCTAATTTTATTAAAAACAACACAACTAATTTATAATTATTTAATTATCTCATTTTTGATTAGTAACAGTCTGGTTAATATTAAATTGCAAAGATTACAACTATTCGAAATAACAAATTGTCAAAATTATATCCATATGGTTTCCGCCATATTAAATCTTTTATCTAATTTGCAATTACGTTATTATTTTTCGAGAATTATTATTTGTGCTACAACGATAAATTATTGTTTTTCTCTATTATTTATTACGAATTTTTGCGAATAACATATTAAATAATTGAATACATCGCTACAGACAAGTATTTTTAGAAGATTCATGTCTTCACTAAGGACAAATTGTAATATAACTTCTAATACGTTCGCAAAATATTATAAAACACCCATTCCTCACTTGCTACATGTATTGAGCAAGAAGGCCGTATTTTTTAATACAGAGAAGATACATGTAATATTATTTTTATAAATTATTTTACGAATAACACGTTTTTGCAGATTATTTTAACAATTTTAACTAATTAATTGAGTCATTGAGTTTTGGGAGTGGCAAAAACGCATTTATTCGTGGCAATATTTTTAGCCAAAAATATATTTTCATAATTTAAATTGTGATTAAACGTCGTTTTTGGCTTTTTTATTTAATCTAAAATTTTAAAAACAAATAGAAGTGGTAGTACTCGGAAAGATTCGGACATCAGTGCTTTATTTTTTTCATAAAAACTGTCGATGAAAATTTCTGTGTATGTGAATGTCAATGCAGTAATTATTCGATACGTTACTTATTTTAAATATATCAACAAATGGTGACGGTGAGGTTTTAAATATATGAGTGGAAAATAGTGCACTCTAAAATTATTTACGTCAAATCAAATGCACCCTCTTTTTTTCTCATTTTTTAGAAAATTTCTTTAATATTTTTTATCCGGTATGATGTGCCGAACATCTAGAAAGTAATTTTTCAAATTTCTATACTGTTAAAAAAGCGTAATTAGTGGGAAAACTTAAATTTAGGATAAGAATCGCGGTACTAAATACAGTGGAATTCGTTTTTTTACGTTTTTAAATGAACTGATAAAAATTCGTAATTAGCGGGAAAATTTAAATTAGGGGTACTAAATACAGTGGAACCCGTTTTTTGCGTTTTTGAAGGAACTGATAAAAAAAAGTATATGTATTGAAAAATATTTAATTGTTTAACCTAATTTTTAAAAAGGTCGACTTGATTTGCATAAAGTTGTATTTGATTTTGCATACAGTTGTATTTGATTTGTAAATGTTGTATGTATTTGATTTGTAAAAAGTTGCATTTGATTTGCAAAAGGGTATATTTGACGTAAAAAAACTGTATTAAGGAAAAATATCTCCACTAGTAAAAAGAAAAGAAATAAAAACATTTTATTGTAAAATCTACTTATGAATGTTAAAAGTATTATTAATAAAAGGATTCTAAATTTTCTGAAAGTAATACAGTCAACCCTCCTATAGCGTTCACTTCTAACGCGTTTTTTTCTATAACGTTTGCGGCGGCTTTTTGTATACCGTTCTCTCCTATAGCGTTCGTTTTACAAAACGTAATATTTTCAAGGTTAAATTAAAATTTTTCGTAAATATATTATTAATGTGCATTTTAAATATGTACATGCACTTAGAAAATATTTGTTAGCGGCTGTTTGCCCCTTTACCTCTCTAGGCGTGTTCTGTTATTTTTTGGTGAATCACCGTCTTAAAACGTTCCAGCGATATTCATCACAATACAGTAAGAAAATATTTTTCTACTTGTTATAGTCGTGGAACAAATTATGATCAAATAAAATGATGCATACAATTTTTAAGGCAATATGATTTATGTGTTAAAGGGGTTTTCATTCATTCTAATTTTTTTATAAATTTAGCGACAGGTATTAAAAAAATCTCTATGGAACGTGATATTAGATGACTCTGACAGTAATTAATTGCATAATTACCCAATTTAAAATTTTCATCATTTTTTTCTTTCTTTAATTATTATTTGTTTTTAATATATTTTTATTTTATATTAATATGTATCCTAAAATAAAACATATGCTTCCGTAAAAGTTTCATGGTTATATTTACCTTTTTATTATTTATTCATCATATTCAAACTGTCCCTTTAAACTCCCCTGACACATATGTTGCGAATGAATAAACCGGAAGAAATATGCAAGGTCAAAAACTCCTCGCGTATATAGGCACGAGCTACTGTTATCTAATTAAACACGTGCCAGGTCATTGAAAATATAAAAATAAAAAATGGGTCAAATATTTGATTTGCTTTAAATCGCAAAGAAAGTTAAAAAGAACCTAACCCCAAATTTTGTATGGATGCCTTGCTTTCTAAGCGTTCGTTTTCTATAGCGTGGTCGCTATCTGAACGTTATGGAAGGGTTGACTGTATACTTAAATAATATAATAATAAATTTAAAAAAATAACCCGAAAGATTTATTTTATATGTATACATATTCACAAAAATTAACAATTTTATGTAAAATGCGAAAAGTTTAGGTCGCAAAATATGTGTAATATATTATAAAACATTCATAATTTTTTTTTATTCATGCACTATATTATTTTACTATTTCTAGTAAGATTTTTTTAAACTGATAAACTCTAAGAGAGAAGAAAAGATGTTTGACCGTATATCAATAATATAACCAGTGTTGTGGCTTGTAGGTAACATGCATATATTTCGATATTGCAAGTTAACCGCGACTAAGCTAAGTTAGTAGTCGGATAGGTGTCCGACGAAAAACTATGAATTCAGGGAATTCTTTAAAACACTTGACAGGGGGTATGTAAAAGGAAGACACCCATTACCTCCGCACGTTTTATAAAATAATATTTATGTTGGTAGCTTGACGCTTGGAATTTATTAATTTAATGCCATCTATCCTGCGTTGAATAAATAATTATAAAACAAATATTATTTATTTCAATCCAACTGAAATAATATTAACAACTAACCTGTGTCGTGGTTCGACACTTGGGGAAATATTAGTTGCATCTTTATAGTCTTTAAAATGTTTATCAAATGTTTATCAAATGTTTATCAAATGTTTATCAAATATTTATCAAATGTTTATCAAATCTCTATATGGGGAATGGCGCTTTGGAATCTTTCTGTTATGCCATTCATCCATCGTAGCCAAAATAAAGTAAAAGTAAATTACCTTAAAGCAATTAACTGCGGATCGAGAAATATTTGATCTGATAACTTTAAAGAAATATTTATAAAAATAACACGCAATGAGAAAATTGTATTGTTCACCTTGCCTGAAAAATGAAGCGGCGTATAGAGCAAATATTTATGATTGACCGAAAAAGAAAAAAATCGTCTAAACAGGTTCAGTTAAGGTGAAAATGTTCTGGAAAATGAAAATGAAAGGATAGATGGCATTAAATTATTTATTTCCAACGCGCAAAACTATCTACATAAATATTTTCGGAAACATTGGGAGACAAGGGTTTCTTCTTCTTACATGCATCCTGGCCAATGTTATAAAGAATTCCCTGAATTCCCTAGCTTTCATCGGACACCTATCCGATTACTAACTTAGCTCAGTGGCTAACTTACATTTAGAGATATACATGTTACCCACAAGCCGTAACACAGTAACACCAGTTTGTTTTTGGGGTAACCAACAAAATACTTTTACTGAACGCGAACGGCGTGAATGGCGCAGAATAGTTCAGTCTGTGCATCCCTGATTTAAATCAATATTTATATTTTGTAATTTATTTATTTATCATGAAAAAATAATGCGTGATTGGATTGATTAGAGATCACCAATCACGCATAAAAACATAGATTTAATTAAAACATATATAAATAAAAACATAAATATATAATAACAAAGCAATGATGGGGAAGTAATTAACAGAAAAGATAGAGATGCAAGAATAATAAAAAAAGAGTCAAAATACCGTCATCCATCCAATAATCCGTTATATGAAATTAGATAATCTCATATAAAAGATCAACGAAATGGCAATATTTAACATCAAATATATCTAAACGTCGACCTAGTGGTTGAGCAGCGAAATAGCTCTGGTTACTGAAGAGTTTCTGAGAGCACCTGTCCTCACATTTGGCGGGAGAAAAAGCTCGATGGTAGTGAGGTGGCGCCCATAAGGGCAACTCGCTCAGTACGAGGGGGTTATGTACGCTTAAAGAAGTGCTTTAACCTTAGTCAACAGGTGAGCGAGATAATTTTTTAGAGTAGTAAATGTGGATCAGGATCATACACTGTATTTCCTGAGCAGGAAGCCCTCTGAATAGATTTTTTAAAAGAAGAGCAAAAGCAATGGGGCGGTGCGAAGGGCTAATATTAAAATATAAGCATCACTGATAGATATTACACATCACTAGTTGCATTGCTAACCACAGTAATATAATGACTTTCTAAGAAAATTTATCGCAAAAAGTTACTGAAATCAAACAATCCATACAATAACTATTTGCGGTTGGAAGTCAACGTCTCGAAAGCAGAAAGTTAACCTATCCGTTTACTATCAGACACAGATTGTTGTCAACCTACTAACCATGACACTAGTTATATGACTAAAATATTAATAATATATAAGTTTATCAATTTAGAGGCAAAAAATAAACATTCTCAGAAAATGTGCCCTATTATTTATTTTGTTGAAATAAATATTATAAAATTAATAGAAAACTGATTGAATTTTCATATAAACAATATAGTTTTGGATATAAAAATATTTAAACTTAGCCATGCCGAAAATATAAATAATCTGCCATCTAGTGAATCTGCCTACAATGTGTAAACGTTTAGAAACTTGATTGTAAATTTAACAAATATTAATATCAATCTACATATTATCATCATACTCACTTTGAATAATTCCTTATATTATTTATAATTGTCAAAAATTAACTTATCGATAAAACAGTCATGTATTTATTGCACTAAATCACGTTTACGCTAAATAAATGCCATTCACGATTTATTTCATGTTTTAATATTAATTATTATATATTATGGCATTGCGTATTTTGAACTGTAATGTGGTACAAGTTTTGAAAAGCTTTATTATTTCAAATATAGTTTACGCGAAATTGACAATTGAAAAATGTCTACCTCGTTGAGCGATCAACGACCGAATGAATTCATTGCCCTGATGGAAACTACCCGGGCCAAATCTGATCCATATATTCCCAAAATTTTATTGCAATACAAGTTAATAAATTGTCAACATATTCTTTATAGAAGTAAATATAATTTATGATATAAAATAAATGATTTTTATTCATAAACGCCACTGGATTATATCCTGACGAATACAAAGAAGCACTAAAACTCTAAATACTAATCAGAATTATAGATACTAGTTCCAAATTTGAGCGACATCTAATGCATTTGTGAATAAGTTGTATGTATTCAAAATTAATTTTAAACGAATGTTAAATATATAAATTTACAATCTTGAATAAAAATTATAATAAATTCCAAGACTTTAAGGTACATAAATTTGAGAAAATTATTTATCACTTTTTAGACTCGTTATTATTAATATGTTATATACTCTATAAACCCCATACTGTGCCACTAATTTAATCAACAAGTGATATATATGGACAATTAATTAACTATTTAATTAAAGCGATATTTAATTTAAACATAAAATCATGTATTTTTTTCTATATACATACATTGAGAGGAGAAAGAGAGAGAAAGAGAACGATTTTAACAACAGAAGTTTTTAGGTGTAATTTATGCCACTTGACCTTATGCCTAAACAACGGCTGATTTTGTAGACATTTTTAAAGTAAATATTTTATAATACCATACAGCGGATCAATTAATGACGATATTTATATACTAAGATCTTTATCTACATATTTTTTTTCTCTTTTAAATAATTTGTGTGACTATTTCAATAACTATTATTATGCGCCAACTATGCATTGTCTTTAAATAAATACATAAATATATATGTATTTAAAAAATGACAACTTTCAACTTTAAGAATAGGAAAAAATCGACATACGACAATCTATAAATTTGATAACTCCCAGTCCTTATACATCTTAGTGTTAGTTCTTAAATTCAATGTATATAGTTCAATTAATAAACACAATTTGAATTCTCTGCTAATTGTCATCGATGAAAAGAGATGAAAAAAAAATATTTCAAAAAGCTATCTGTATCTGAAAATATTTTTTTTGTATTAATAAATTGTCATCTTTATCAGGCATTGTTTATGGAATATTTGATTCGTGTCTTTCGCTTTAACGCGACTTAACCCTTTGCACTCCAAAGGTTTTTTCAAAAAGTTTGTACCAGCTCCAAGCAATTTTTAGAGAACTTTCTCAAATAAAAGATAATTTTGTAAAAAGTGCGTAAAACAGGTTTTTTGTTTTAAAAAGTCAATTTATTTTATTATTAAAATGTTTATTTATTGAATCAAATTAAAAAAAAATTGTAGTATGATATATTTTAAAACATTCTCCAGGATGAAGGGATGGTTTTCGCTCGAACGTATCGCAAAAAAATGTTGTCCTTCTTCTTTTTCCTGGTGTATTGCGATCAGAACATACCAAACAGTCTTTGTATTTTGTGGTATCATATATGAAATGGGGAGCACCATCCAATATCTGTTCCTGATCACTTGTTAATGCACGCGCCGGTTTAGATTTCTCGGCACGAAAATTTCCAATTAACTCCATCAACAATATCTGTCGAAATTTCTTATGGCTTAGAGGTTTTCCACGTTCTTTTTTCTCGCATTCGGTATATAATATATAAGAATTTACAATGGAGGTTTCCATCCCCCAAAAAAATAATTTCCTCCACCATTTCAGAGTTTTTCTCATAAAACAATACGACGTCGCATATTGGTCAGCCGTGTCTACCCCATGTATATTTTATGTAATTATTAAATACAATAGGCTTTCTAATAAGTTCAGGTTGGGTAATAGGTTGAGATCTTCTGACTCTCCTTTTCACTGATTGGGATGATGATGTATACTTCGTACTTAGCATTGTTACAATACGTTTATCTCTCCAAGCTAATACCAACGTATCTTTTTTTCTAAATGCAATTTTTTCCCCTACTGCTAATTTCGGTTTTTTTTATTTCTTTAGGTAAACCCTTTTCTTTACCATTATTGTACCAGTCAAATAGCAATTTTGCTTCAAAAGTTCTTCGGCGAGTATCGGATTTGTATAAAAGCGGTCTGTAAAGATATGATACCCTTTGATTTCTGCTATAAATGTTAAAAATTAATCCATTTACAACTATATATAATTATCTAAAAACACACAGGATGTAAAAACTTACTTGTAATCCAAAAATATTGAAACACTTCACAAATATAATCCTATCGGTGACACAGTTCAACAGATACTAAATATCGTGGAAAGTGTACATTATACCTGCACCCCGACATATTTTATCCCACATTCCAAGAAACAATCAAATGTTCAATTCGAAGAAAAATATTTATTATCTCTTCTAGGACATATACCTGACTCATCAGGAAAAAAAATATCAGAAATGCTAAAAATAATTTAAGAAAAATTGTCCACACGTTGTGGACAGTGGAGCTGCTGGTAAAAAATAGATGTCCAATACATGTGGACAGTGGAGTACAAAGGGTTAAATAACGGCTATTTCCTAAAAAAGTTTACAGGGCGTTCTTTTTAATAGCAAGAAAGCGCTTCGTCCACAACGCTAGGAAGCGGTCCGCTGGTCCTAAAGTTTTAATAAAAAATATTTTTTTAAAAAAATATCCTGAATATTAAATGGTAATTGACGTATACAATTGCAGAAAATTCAATCATAATTGGGGTGAAATGTTGATACTAATATTACGATATATATATCCGATTCAGTTTATTCAAAAATCGTGTTTCAATTCATTTTCCGTTTTACTGATAAATAATTGTTATTTAACATTTATTAAAACAAAAATATCAAACGCATTTGATTTTGATCCATTCGTTTGACCAATTAGTAATAACGAATGTAAATTTACCAGGAATTTCATTGTTCGCTTTCAAAGCTCTATGCACAAATAAAAATGATAGTACAGAGATTCAAAATTACAATGCATCCCTAAAAAATACGTACATGTATATGTATCTATGTATATTCAGCAACTGTATCAATGATATGATGCATTTTTAAACCATTGCTATATAAAAATAAATTAACCCCCTTATTGGAGAAATATCCGTTTCAACTGAATTGTACTTATTTCCATCAATAAAGTATCAACCTTTGAAATAAATGATGACGGGAAAACACGAAGTTTACGGAAAATTCCCTAAGCAAGCTCATCGGAATTTTCACATGTGATTTTCGCGCTATGCGTCTTGTGTCATACGTTCGATGCTTTGAATATCATGGTGGATTTTGGCTAGTTTTGTGGCCGCATTAGTTGAGTTATTCAGACCGTCTGTGTGCAGACGACAGGGTTAACGCACATCTACGGTCTGCACCTCTTAGCAGTCGTAGGTCGCAGGTTCATTTGAGTTGCTCACTTCCTCAGCATTTCCCTCATCCTTGCGATGCCCGTTGGGAATCTGTTGAACGTCTTCCACTCCGCATGTCAAGGGGGCGCGCGACCATAGTACCGAACTCAAAAAGGTATCCCACCGCTGCCAATTGTTACGACGCGCGGCTTGACACCGATTATTGAAAAGGAAACCCAACTGCTGGCGTCGAAACGTTGCAGATGTCGTCAGTTCAATGATGGGTGTATATGGTTCCAGAAATGAATCTCCGATACGAGATGATGATAATAGAGATCACAGAGACTTGTCAAGGTTTCGTTGATTCGCGTGAATGCGCCTAAAGCGGTGTACAGTCAACCCTTCTATAACGTTCAGATAGGGACCACGCTATAAAAAAAACGCTCTAGAAAGTTAGGCACCCATACAAAATTTGGGGTTAGGTTTTTTTTTAACTTTCTTTGCGATTTGAAGCAAATCAAACATTTGACCCATTTTTTATATTTTCAATTAGCTCGTGCCTACATGCGCGAGGGGGTATTGACCTCGCATATTTCTTCCAGTTTATTCATTCGCAACAGATGTGCCAGGGGAGTTCAAAGGGACAGTTTTTTTAGTTAATTATTTTGAAATGCTTTAGCATATGGTGAATAAATAATAAAAAGGTAAATATAAATTATGAAACCTTTTCGGAAATATGTTTTATTTAGGATACATATTAATATAAAATAAAAATATATTATAAACAAACAATAATTGAATAATAAAAAAAATGGTAAACATTTTAAATAGGGTAATTATGAATTTAATTACTGTCGGAGTCATCTAATATCACGTACCATAGAGATTTTTTTAATATCAGTTGCGGGTGCAAGAGTGAATGATTGAAAACCGACTTAACACATAACTAATGCCTTAAAAATCGTATGCATCGATTTACTTGAACATAATTTGTTCCACGATTATACAAGTAGAAACATATTTTCTTACTGTATTGTGATGAATATCCCTGGAACATTTTTAGACGGTGATTCACCAAAAAAAGAACAGAACATGCCTAGCGAGGTAAAGGGACAAACAGCCGCTTACAAATATTTTCTAAGTGCACGTAAATATTTAAAATGCACATTAATATATATTTACGAAAATTTTAATTTAACCTTGAAAATATTGCGTTTTGTAAAACAAAGCCGCAAATGCTATAGAAAAAAACGCTCTAGAAGTGAACGCTATAGGAGGATTGACTGTATATTTATACTCGGCCCTGTGAGTCATGTGATGGTGACGTCACTGGCGTTTGGCGGGAACCGTTTCCCGCGTAAAATGTGTTCTGTGCCACACTTTGCGTAAGGATATCGTAAGAAGCAATCAAAAATATCGAGAGCCCAAAAATGATACGAACGGACGATAGCCGGTTTATAACACGCATAATGCAATTATCAGCTTGGTGGAAGCCTTCCGATTCGTTCTGCAGTAGTGTGGTCAGCGTGTAAGCACTTTATATATCATTGACCACTTTGCAATTCTGTCAAAGCTGGCTCATGGTTTGAGTCTCCTAAGAGGGGGTTTGTGTCAGAACATAAAGTGTTTTATATCCTGTGTTTGACAGGCCATCTAAACGTCGGTTATCTACGTTATTCTTATATCAAGTGGTACGATTCCTGCCAAAACGTTTACTTTTGAAACAATTGTTGGTTTTAGGCATCATGTTTCATGTAGAGCCACGTCCACCTTTTTTAGTGTGGCGTGACCTACCCCATACTAGATATGTCATATTCATAATGTAAATTAAACCGTGATAGAGCTAATTTAGTATTCGGATGTCCGACGAAAATTATGAAGTCAGGAAATTCTTTATGACACTGGCCAGGGGGTATGTAAATAAAAAAACCCTTTACCTCGGCATGTTTCTAAAAATACGTATGTGGCGCATTGGAATTATTTAATTGAATGCCTTCTATCCTTCGTTGAATAAATAATTATAAACAAATAAGTTTCAATCCGACTGAATAATATTAAAAATTTACTAAAAGATACTGAGAGGAATATTAGTGTGAGAAACTCATACCCAGCTGAAGTGATAAATGGCTGATAACTATAAACTTAGACAAAACATAACCCTTATTTTGCTTCCCACCAAAAATGACCCCTGTTCCATTAAAAATTGGAAACTCAGACATACCATAAAATTTCGAAGCGAAGTACCTCGGATCTCATTTGATCACAGACTATCTTCGCGTATTTATATCAAAAATGTGAAAAATGCGTATCCATATCAAATCCTTTACGTATCCGAAATCTGGGGGACTGCAGATCCTCTCCTTAAAGCTCCCTAGTTCATTCATAATTCAGAAATTAGAGAATATCTCAAAACCAACCTCATTAAAATATACGCCATCCCTTTTTATAACAAACGAAGTCAACACATCTATCTTCTCACTTGCAAATTACGATTTTGAATATTCCTAATCATATCATAGAATCGATATAAAAAACCGACAATCACAGCAAAAAAAATTACGATTAAGAGGAAGGTTGACAGAGCCTAGATTCCTCGGAAAACTTTAGCCCACTGCAGGTAAAATAAAATAAATAACAGGTTTTTTTTTATATTTTTAACACAAAAATGTTTTAATTTCTCGTATTTTATTAGGTGGAGATTATTATTTTCCATAAAGAAGCGCGTAACTTTCCACTCTCCTATACGGAAAACTCCATGACCATTTTATGATATATTTTTTTAAAAACTAACCATCACATATGCTTATAAATAATTTACGAATTTTTAATTTAATTTACGCGATTTTCTATACCACAATGCTGTTATTTTTTAAAATACCACAGATTTATAAATTTAGGGAACCTAATATTTTT
>JAGXCT010032488.1:0-83980 GCA_022495035.1 Philopotamus ludificatus | reverse complement strand
CCCAACACAGACCCTTGCGGGCACCCAATTGAAGTTGGTCGACGAATGACCGAGCGATTTGTAGACCGTTATTGAATTTTCACGTATGTTTTGAGCTCACTATCGACGTTGTGCAAATGTTGATTTGCTTTTGCATGAACGGCGGAACCGTGACTGCCTTTAATTCAGCCAATGTCGGTGCTGCAATTAAACAATCAATTTTATAATTGCATCGGCGAAGAGAGAGAGCATCCAGCACGTACAGCTGAAGAGCAATTCATAACAGTGTGAAGTGTTCGCCCATTATTGCTGGGTGACGAGGCGGTCGCCTAGTGCCACTCCACTCATTAGTTCGGCACCTCTTGTTCACGCCCTCAGTCTGCCTCTGCACACTCCCCGGCTGTTACGTCTTCTGAACAAACATGTTTGTTATGGCGACGGAGAATTTTATATAAAAAAACAAGATTAAATGAGGATTTTGATCATTTTAAAAATATATTTGACCAATATTGACGATATTTCATTGTCATGCGAATTTAAAGACCACACATCATCAGTGGCATGCCCAAAAAAGATATTTAAAATTCACTTCAAGTCTTTCTGGCGCATCTTCTTCGATTTATGGCTCGACTACGGTCGCCAAGACGTTTTTATTCATATTTTGATTCACTCTCAGACCCTGGAGGATTTTAATTTTATTTTTGATTACGCGTGTGACGTCTCAATTGTTATTTCACTCATTTTTAAATCTCCAGTGATTATAAAAGTTCGATTAGTTCTGTATTATAGTATTTTATATGCAGTAAATATATATCATGACTATGCATAATTTAAAAAAAAATGTTTGATGAGTTTTAATCCACACACATTTTAATAATAGCCACAGTAACGAGTTGGTCTGGATTTGGCACGATCCGTCCCAAAAATAAATTGAACGCCCTTTCAATATCCATGTTCGTTCATGTCAAATGAAAAGGGCCGATCGATATGACAGTTGAATAAAATAAAACGAAAAATACGCCCCGCTCCGCGGTAATAAAATTAAGTCAAGGATGTCCCATATGCCACCGATACTAATTACTTACGCAAATGAGACGACGCAACAGTAAAAATTATCATTTGGGTACGGAAACATAAGTATTCCACGACCGCGGAAATCCTGAGATACGAGATTAACGACGCCAGATACGTATTGTAACTTCTGCGCCCTATATAAGATTTAATTTATTGCAAAACTAATGACGACACACAGAACGTAATCGGCATGAAGCCGTCGCGCAGACGAGTCGATGCGCGAGATAAGCCGAAAATAAATATATATTAATCATTTTCGCAAGTTTCGAAGCTTATCTGGCGTATTAACCGCGAGAGTAATGCTTCCCGCAACGATATCTCTTTCGCAATAACGACCGGCGAATCTGGCGGAATCTCGCGGGACCTCGGATAAATATATTTTATATATAAGCGAAATGTATTTCGATAAGCGGAAAATTCAATTCTCAGGTGAGTTAAGACCGCAAAGATAAGTTGGTTTGCCGTAAATAAAAAGTGTATAGCCGCGCGCATATACACATAACTCCGTCGAGACGACACGGTGAAAAATCTCCCGTGACCCTAAATCCGGGAAAAGCCATTTCCCCGCCGACTGCTCTCCGGTGAGCCGCGCAACTTTTAGTGGATAAAATGTACCATTACACCGGGAGGTTTTGCAGAAAAAAAATTAAGATGTCGATTGGAAAATGGGGGAAAACAATTTTATCCCCTCGCAGATTAAGCGGTCTATCGCGAAAATTACCCGGCTCATTACGCCGCTTATGTTCGGTGGAATGAGCCGTTCTCCGTCGACTAGCTCATCTGATATGTTATCTATTTCGAAAATTTCATTGCGTTATTTATGTACTGGAATTACCGTGACTGACCACGAAGTACATCGTAAAATTATTATAAGGGAAATAAAGCTATTTCCGAACACATTATTCCATGCTCGTATCCAATAATATCTTCCACCTGTGCTCCAAATAGCTACTGTGTATGCCGCCATATAGATTTTTATAGACACGAATGTCTGAATATTTACTTACTCTGCTTTATTTTAGTAGAAAAATCATTTGATTTTATTATTCGTACCAAAATAACTAAAAATCACAATCAATTATAATATCTCGACGAATCAATGCGATATAGTTTTATTATTTTATTATATCATTGAAATTATACGGTAAAACCTGTTTTTGTGCGGTGGATAAAAATATTCTAAACACATTACAAAATAATGAATTTACCTTTATTTTCGTTTTGAAATGAATCTTTTTTTAATGGTCCAAGGTTATATAAGCACTTTGAAGGACCGTAATTGACTAATGTGATTATATAGAGCAGTGATGGCAAACATATGAACCCAGAAGCCTTTTAAATAACCATTCCGTCTATTTTTATATATTTTTTTTTATAAGTTTTAGATATTATAAAAAATAATAAACAAAATCTCAGTTCTCGAAAAGGTTCACTATCTCTGATATCATCATCATCATCATTTGCCAGCCACATAGCTCACTCGCTGAGGGCATAGGCCTTACCAAAGGCCTCTCGCATGGTAGTCGAGGCCAAACCTGAGTCTCACACGTGACGTCACGGCTCCCTTTTCGTGTTTATACCGCGGGGACCCTAGCCGTCTTGGTATGCGATTTTTTGTAAAGAGTTTCCTTCTCTTGGCCATTGCTGGGCATTGGACGTACATCTTCTACCATGTCGATATCGGATTTACCCTCTCGACTGTGTCCAGGCAAGTAGGAGGGAGTTTGTCTCGGTATTCGTTTTTACAGAGATATAGTACGTAGATTTTTTGCAATTTTTCATAAACCGCATTAAAATAAATCGCACAAAAACAGGTTTGGCTGTATTTTCATTTCAGAAAAAATAATCGTTTTTATTATAATAATATGTAAATAAAATTTATTTCAAAAAGTGCATATTTTTATTATGTTATTAGTATTCAAAAAAAATATGTACTAATATTATTTAGCAATTTACTACAGAAAAACTAAACAAAAAGCGTTAAAATATTTTTGAGAGATCACCAAAATGTCGTAGTAAATAAATAATTACATTCGATTCTCTTTTTGCACGCTATATGCGTTTCAAAAGGTTACCGTGTAAATTTGTATAATTTGTATGTTAGATTTTCGAAAAATCATTGCCGGAAATATTCATTGGTAAAATAATACCTAGATTTATTTTTTGATAAAAAATCCGTGTAAAAATGTAATTACAGTCAACCCTTCTATAACGTTCAAATAGGGACCACGCTATAGAAAAAAAACGACCCATACAAAATTTGGGGTTAGGTTTTTTTAACTTTCTTTGCAATTTGAAGCAAATCAAACATTTCATCTACTTTTATATTTTTAATCAATGATCAAGGATCAATGTACTGTAATTTTTCATAGATTTTAAAATGTTTGAAAAATATTAAATGAAATTCGATGTTTTAGTGTGCTCGACATTTTTTTTATTTGAGGAGCAAATAAGAATATGGAAATCCTCCGTATTCGCCGGATTTCTTTATCAAACCTCATACACTACACACGGCGAGGTAAAGTACGCATATCCTTAAATTTGCGCGGCTCTTGAATTTATTATAAGTTTAATTGACTGCCAGAGTTTCCGGAAGAACATAATTTTCAGAAATTCGCGACAGCACTGTCTTTATTTGCGTTTATATATTTCCAAGTATGATTATTTAGCACACTATTTAAACACCTCGGCGGAATTTTATTCTCGAGGCATTCCCCTCAGGATGGGTAACGGCGGTTTTCCCTTCGGGCACCTGAAACTTTTAATGGGGGCCCCATCTTAGCCGGGTCTTCTTGCTCCCGTTGTTTATTTATTTTGCTCATAGAGAGAAAGCGAGAGGGTGGACATTCCTCACAGCCGCCGTAATGCAGTGTGCTTTTTATTAAGTAAATTTATTCCGGGCGTGTGTACGACGACCAACTTCGGGAGCGGGCCGGGACGTGCGTCTGTTTTACGGTCGTGTTTATTTAGATTTTAGAGAGAAAAGTTTTCGACATGAGTGGGGAAAACTTCATTTTCCGGCCGCCCGAACGTTCGCCGTGTAAAAATTAACATCGCCGCAATTAATTTCGCAGAACGTCTCGTTCGTCGGCATGTATTATGTATGATATATCCCCGCGGCGGTATCGCGACTCCTTTTTTCCCGCTAAAAGTGATGTACGGTCCCGTTTGTTCCGGTTCCGTGTTGGAAACACACGTTGACAGATGTTTAACCGCCCCTGTCGGAACTTTAAGTGCGGGACCCTTACTTGCTGCTCGAAAATTTATGGATCGAGCTTTCTTTTCAGAGCTTTTTCTCTGCCCCATATCTTTAATTAAATCATCGCGAAAACACAACCACATTTTGAAATAGCATATTTCATACGAAATAACATATTCCACACGTTATACATTACTGAGAAAGCATAGAAATCTCTATATACGGTAATGTGTCATCGTTTATTGAAGATATATGGAGGGTCAAAAGTTCTTTGGAAATAAAACAGGGTTCAATCGGCTTTGTACCTTCATCACGAATAAGCTATAACGTAGCTTTATTGTACGGAAAACACAAACCCATTTGCTCCACATAGACAGATGGACACAGTAATAATATTTTACCGGTAACTATAATAAAATATATTGCAAAATTATGCGATTCATATTACACGTATCGTACACTCAATATTTAGTGTGCAATATTGCGGTTAACCGCGGAAGCGCTCAATATTTTACACGGACGAGAGCTATTGATTCATAAATATATGCATTGGGCTCATAACTAATACTTACAAATGTATTTAATGTGCTTTAACTCTTTGACTACGATATATCGTATTTCGGCAGCCGGTGGGTTGATATATTAACATATGCCCTTACCCTGTTTCATGCGGAACTCGTTTTATGCTATTAAATATTAAACAATTTTGCATGCCCTAATGAACGCGATATTTTGTGGAATCCATCTAAATCGTGTTAATTAATTGGGAAAGAGACTTCTCTTTTAAAAATCGAAAAGGCACGGCTTCCATTGCAAAAAACGAAAAAGAAATAAATTTCCTTGCAAAAATCAACAATAAATATTACAATTCAGATGATGATGATTGAACATATAATAAATTAACTGAAATGATAATATAAAATAAGTATTTCCTAAATAAGTTGTTCCTAAAAAAATGAGACTAAAATTAACATAAAAATAACTCATTCCCCAGCATCATTCCGTTTCCGGAAAACTCATTTAACCGTGGAATATATATGGAATTATTCAGAAAATCCACAGTGATCTAAAAGAAAAAAGCTCTACCGCATTCTTTGATTTAACAGGGCTTTTGACCTTTTACATTGTTAGAATTATGGTAAAAAGTCTTCATCTTCTGACAAAATTACCATTAATACAATATTTAGAATGGATTTAATTTTCATTTCTGCTTCAACTTTAAGGACCATAAGGCTTTTCCCTACATATATCCCTTTTAACTAAATAATTTTCTTCATAGATCATTTTTTTTTCCAATCTACATCAGTAGTACACATGGCGCTCTGAACTTTGATTTACTTTGATTTACAGAATTACAGATTTCTGTGAAACGTTACAAACAATTGTCTTTCGACAACCAACGAACCTCCGTATGACATAGTAAATTATTATAAAGTTCATCTATTACTTTATCAATATTTGTTCAAAAAAGCAATACTTTAAAGCAGCGATACTCCAAACCGCGGCCCGCGGGCCGCATGCGGCCCAGAGAGCTCTTATGTGCGGCCCAAAATAATTATACACCAAATATTTTTTATTTTATAATATACTACATACATCCATATGTATGCAGGTTTTACACTTCAAATTGGACGTTTTACAAATCAAATTGAACGTTTTGCAAAATCAAATTGGACGTTTTACAAATCAAATTGGACGTTTTCAAATCAAATTAGATACCTCATTGTATTTTATAAAAAAGTTGTACATTCATAATACATATACATATTATGTACAATTTTAAATAAATGAAAGATATTTAGATAACAATTATTTTATAAATATTCTTTTGCAGCGGTTGCAGGTAATTTCATATACATACAATTTGATTTGTAAAACGTCCAATTTGAAGTGTAAAACCTGTAGTATGTGTACATTTACAGTTTACTATTAATATGTTGCGGCCCACGTAGAAAAGCAAAAATTGCAATGCGGCCCTGAGTAAATAAAGTTTGAGTATGGCTGCTTTAAAGCCTTAGCTTTAATTGTGTTTATTGTTTTAATACACACATGCAAAATAGAATGAAGATTTCGTTGTAAATTTGTGGCAATTAAGTTTTAATCAATAGATCAATACCTAATAGATCCCTGGAACACTATTGACCCTTTTCAAATTTATATAGACCACATGGACGCCGTTGAAAAACCACGATCCGAATGATTCTTCCAGTCCTATTTTTCGCTTCATGTTTCTAAAAACCATAACATTTTCCAGATTGTTTTACTTATAGTTACGTATCTGATCTAAATAACTCTTGCTAGTCATATCGTAGACTCTGTGTTTAATTTTTAATGCCTTGTCAAGGATGTAAAGCTGTATTCAGCACCACATTTTAAGTCATGGGACCAGTGTCGATCGGCATCTTGTGTCCATTGTGTATAAGTTAACAGATAAAGCTTTATCAGATGTATCCAATTGATGTCCATTTTGCACTGGCTTTTTTTATCACAAAAAGTCAAATTTTATGCTCGACTGTTTAGCCACAACGTCGGCTAATTTCGTAAATAAACGTTGTTCATTATACAATGGACCACGGCGTGTTCCAGCATCAGTGCTAACACGATGTTCCGACGAGGGTATTAAATAAAACGTGCCATTAATTTCGCTTGTACACATTGTAACAAAGTGCATTTATGGTGTGAGAGCGGGCTCTCGCTCGGCCGCAGGGAGCATTAATATCAATTTGCTTACAACGTCATAAAATCCCTAATAACTCTTTCTACCCCCGAGAAGACACGGATGCTGCTACACGGCCACTTATGCAAATGTTATGCACCGCACTTGTATCGTCGACGGAGGAGCGCGTTAGAATATGAGGCCATCAATATTCTATCGGCGTTCGCGCCGTACATTCTCACCATTGCCGTCGCCTATTAGCAGCAGTTCGGCATCGGAAAAGTTAACACCGCCACGTCATACACGTGTATTATAGAAGAATTATGTGGCGTGCGGTGAACATTTTTCACCGCATTTTCCGGATGTAATCTCGTGCACGGCGTGATATATGGTAAAGGGGTGCGCGATTCTTTGCAATAAGGAGGCTGGTACACGATTCTGTCATTCGAAATCGTTTTGAACTGGCTGCCGCGTTATCAGCCGCGATGCATACATGCATCGGGGTCGTTGCATTTTCAAATCATCCCTTAATCGAGCCGGAATTTTGGCTTTTGTCCAAGACGCTTTCGTTCGGCGCTCGCCGGCTGGCTACGTTGCTCTCCAAACGCTAATTTCATCTCGCACCCAGATTCTATCGCCACTTTGTGGCAAATCCACGTTTATTTATGGACATAATAAATTTGCACGGATCACATTGCAGTTCATACATCTTGCCAACGTCCTGTTGCTGTGTTCGCAAATTGTTTTAGAGCTACGAATCAATATATTGAAATTTTATTATCCGTAACTGATTGCAAGAGCGGCTGCTAGGTGCACAACATCTGCCGAAGTAACCGCAATATACATTCCAGATTTAAACGCAAATTAATTAAACTTATTTTATTAAAAAAACATGTACTTTCTACTTAATTCGTATTATTATATAAAAAAATAAATGCACAAGTTTGAGTGTGTTGCTGCTACCCCACTTTTCGTTTGCTCGGTGAAAGTGTAATAATAACAAACGAAATGAAGAAAAAACAGCTCGAGGCACAATGTTCATATATGTGATTTTTAAATTAATGCAGCCGTCGTGCTTATCATACATTTATGTAAAAAGTTAATTTATTTCATGAATAAAACTAATGAATAATTTTAATTAAACATCAAAGTGTGCTTATTTTGGCTTGAATTGCGTTCATTCGGCCTGAAAAAATATATTTTCACCCGGCCGAATCTTATTATAATCATTTGATTGTGAAAAAAATAATAATTTATCGAATCAGTTGTAAATATTAATATTTTTAAAATACTTACACTTGATTATCTTTTTTTTTTAAGTTTTATTATTTAAATTTTGGCTTCTATAAAGTGGTTCAGATTTCTTCGTTATATGATGGCTGACTGTATATATATGTGATAACGTTTTGTACTCGACAAATAATTTATTTATGATTAGATGATATTTTAAATTACCAATTAATAGTTTTCTGCTTCTTTGACGCTTTGCTGTCGAAATACGATATATCGTATGTTGGTAGTTAGTCGAAAATTGGCTAATACGTCGCATTAGATTTTTATACAGGTTTTACACTTCAAATTGGACATTTTACAAATCAAATTGGACGTTTTTACAAATCAAATTGGACGGTTTGCAAATCAAATGTATGCAAATCAAATTCAAATTATCTAAGATCAACCATACAGCATTTAAATTCATTTCAGCTAGTTTTACTAATAATCTTTGGAGAAATGCTGTGAAAATATTTGAATTAACGACAGAGTGAGAAATTATTTCATGCCATACAATTATATTATAAATAAATAAATTACTTTTATTTATTTAAAAATGTACATAATATGTATATGTATTATGAATCTCCAACTTTTTTATAAAATACAATGAGGTATCTAATTTGATTCGTAAAACGTCCAATTTGATTTGCAAACCGTCCAATTTTATTTGCAAACGTCCAATTTGATTTGTAAAACGTCCAATTTGAAGTGTAAAACCTGTATCAGTATTTTCCATAGGTGAATCTTTAATTATTTATATCCACATATCGAATAAATAACTTAATTAACAGTTGGATGTTTGACAAAAAATATCTACATGTTTGATAAATTTAGATGTTTTTTTGTTGTTGTTGGTACATTTGAAATGTCATAATTTTACAATAATCACGATATGGACTCGAAAATAAATACAGCATAAGATATTTGATACCGTGTTATCAGAGTTTGTGGTTTTATAGTCGCGTGTTATGGGAGGCGCTTGTTTATCAATTTATCACATCTTATATATACCTAGTAATTTTTATAAATAATTACGTAAATTTGAAACGGATCCAATCAATCAATAATAATTTAAATTACCGTATCTAATTGATTTATTATTATTTTATTTGTCTCTAAGTATTTATTTAATAAAAAAAAATAGTAAAATTCTCCGTAATTGCGAAAACATGTCTTAAACAGGTCTTAGCGTTAGCGATGTTGTAGTACATCTTTTTTGCTCTACGTATCCGATCCCGTTTATGAAGAATTTTAAAATTGCACCTTGCATAATCCCTTTGAGAGACGTAATCCGATTGGCAACCACTGTCGGCGCATTTTTTTCTTTGGCGTAATTTAGCGAAAATTTCATTTCCCAGAACGTACGTTGTCATATTAACGATCTCAGCAAATCTGCCGCTTTTTCATTTAATGCCAGTCTCGTTACCAAGGGTGGCACCCCTTTAATGCAAGCTTTTACCGGCCAACACATAAAGCACTGAATTCTTTTTTTATATTCTGTCCTCTGCATCGGATTTTTATTACGAGAATGGAACATGTCGCCGTTTTATCTTCATTATTATTACACGTTTTAATGTCGGCGCTTACAAAATGGGGGACCGTAAAAATTGTCCTGAACGCAGTAGGCTTCTATTCTGCGATTGTACCCTTTCTGGGTTTCTGACTGAGAGCCCCGTGCGGAACTACGCCATCTGTTGTCGTTCCATCAACCCTTTCAGCGGCTGAAATCACTGGAAAATTACATATTTTCACTTGTAAATTGTATTTAATTACTTAAAATTGTATCTAATGAGTATTTTTCTTTGTTTCAGGTGAGCAAAAATAAGCTTGAATCCTCGCGCTTACGCCATCGTAAGTTTTATTATTATTTTTGCAATGTCTGCGAAGGCGTTGCCGATACAACACGTTCCGCATTGTCATAATTAAAGGTTATTATATCAAATTAGTCACGAATTCGGGTCAGCCATTACTATTGAACCCGGACGATATTTCATCCACATTTCAATCAGAACAGTAATGTAATCACACTTAATGATGCCAGAAAATTAAATTCGATCCATCAATATCATTACGGCGAGGAAAAATCGCGCGTAATCGCTGCAAGATATCAAATGTCATGTATGCACGCGAATTTATATTAGCGATTAATTGGCCTAAGTGCTATCGAAACTTGCGACTAATTAAAATTGACGCGTTAATTGCTGATTGATCTCGCGATCCCGTATATGTTCATCAATTTGGAAATTAACGTGTTTATCTATTCGCCCGTTTTTATTTTTTTGGATTGCTCAATTTAAAATCACTTTTCGCGAATAAATGCTATTTTAATTTATTTTTTGCTATATAAATGTTACGATTTAATATTTTCCAGCGCTTGACATTTATTGGAAAAATATTTTACAAACACACGTATTCTTTTTAGTACAAGTATCGGTACTCTACAAGTAATACTCTTGATATTTTCTATCGAGAACGCTATTTTATGATAGAAATGAGATACTATTTTATCTGAGGTTATATTTTTAACAAAATAATCATCATTTTTATGTCGTCTGATGCAAAAAGGGCGCTGAATTTTTGTTTATCCAAAAAATCATGTCAGAATTTGATCTTTTTTAGAGCAAATTTAATATTAAAATATCTAGATCAGGGTTTCGCAAAGGGGTCCACTATGAAAACTTGAATAGGGTATATAGTGTTTCAGAGGTCTATCGGGGGTTGATGATAAATTTTATAAAATAACAACACTTAATTGCCAAAAATTTGCAAGAAAATCTTCACTTTGTATTACATTTGTGTATTAAAGCAATAAACACAATTAAAGCTAATGCTTTAAAAGATCGCAGTTTCGCTCATTTATGCGAAAATAATTAAAATCTTTGTTTGCAACGTTTCGTAGAAATTTTCAATTCTGTAACTGAGTTCAAATTTCATCAAAAACTAAATTTTCACCTAAAACTTTAGTTCAATTTTCAATAAAAATATTTTTTTGTTATGTAATATTCTATGGCGGATGTGTGCAAAAAGCTCCGCGGGCCGCCGTTTGTATATCACTGCTATAGATTGGAGAAAAAAATGGTTAAAAGAGGTTTTTGTAAGAAAAGGTTGTGAAAGAAGGAATCGATTATACTACAACATTAAATTTAGTAGAGTTTACGGAATATTTATTAGATCTTTGTTAAGATTATGAAGATAGGTCTACTAAATGTCCTTTTTATTGTAAAAAAGGATGATTAAATGTGAAATCAGTAATATATTATGTTCTAATAATTTGATCAGGCCCTCTTTCACATAATTTATCTTCAGAACTAGGAAAGTAAGTAAAAATGTAAGGAAATTAAAGACAATTATGTAGTAGTTATGTAATAGAAAAAAGGTTGGGAACCCCTAGTCTAGATTAAAACTTGTTTCATTTGAAATGAAATTACCCGTTGATTTTTTATCATGGTTTTTATATAATTTATATATCTTTTAACAAGGTTATACAGTGCAACCCCCAATTACACTACCCCGAATTGCGCGCTGAGTTGAAATATTCGCCGCAAATCCCCAAATTGCGCGGTCACATTCACATACAGTCAAACGTTGGCTAGCGTCTGTGTATTCAACACGTGCCAGGCTATACGCACACAGCCGGACGGCTTCACTCCCCCAATTACACGACTCCAAATTACACGGTCCCGATTTTAGTGTTAGTGGGGGTTTCACTGATTAATCCTTTTAAATATGTTTTTATAGGATTATAATATTTCAGTCGATACTTATTATATATTTAAAATGCCATACAGACGTCGCGACGTCGAATTTTTGTAGATTTTCTTTCCTAGATAAATTTTATTTACGTTTACTATGCAACTTACCGTTATGTCACACTTTTATGTCAATCGCGAATGTTTCCGATATAAATATTTGTTGATCCTTGCTCCTGCGGTTTAGAAAATATTGATATAAAATGTCTATGACGTTAAATATACGAGTGGAAAAATTTGAAATTGAAATGTCTGCTATATGATATATTTTAGGGATTATATATTCATATTCGACGCCATGTAAAACTTATGAAATATGTATGAACTTATTAAACTATAACAAAAATTGATGTTCTCATAGATTCTAAATCTTCGCCAAATGATTCAGTTTTCGTCGGTAATAAAACATGAATGTGTTATTCGATCTTATTAAATGTAAGCACTGCTTGACTCCGAATTCTTGGCGGTCCGAACAAACCTGCTGCAGCAGCGGGGTTTCCCTCCCCCGGGCCCTGTCACCGGTGCAAATTTGTCGCGAGATTGAGCAGCAATGACGCAAAGTTTGTTTGATCGGGCAGACGACACGAGAGTATGAAAGTTTGCGCTCTGTCAGGTCCGGCGAATGATGGATGGCCGCCGGGTCCTGCCGAGGTCCTTGCAGTTTATTTATGGTCCGACCTCCTACCACTCGCCCCGTCTTCCCCCGCCTCGGCTTGTCAAATCAATCTTCGTAAACACCCACCGGTCCACTCGTGCAGGCGAAACTCACTTTTTGTGTCCGCCGTATTGTGTTGCATCTTCTGTTTTGACATCGGGACGCATCGAGGAATCCCGCGATCGATGTGCGAGTCGGAAGGACTTGTCCCGTGGAATCGGCGATGGTCCAACGCGCATTCCACCATATTTTTTTAGTATTACATTATATTAATACGTTTCGTAATTCATTCTGAAATCGTTGATCACCGAAACGCTAGTAAAGAATGCAGTATATGGCACATCTGATGTCATCGATGAACAATACAGGACAGGGCTATTAAACATTTCATTATAATTTAATTAAAATCATATTCATCAAATTAAATTATTTCGGTCTACTTTAAAGTACGAAACGATTGTCCGAAATAAGTTACACTGGGACTGTTTACGGAAACAAAATACAATTTTATAGAAATATTTATTGTAACAGATAGAGCAAGTGTTTGGAATTAAGACATTCTTGACATACCGTGGGACCAACTTTTGAATACTGTGCCGTAGAAGTCTGCCGCATGGGATTGGAACTGAGTGACAACTAACTCTGTCTCTCTGTCATTCTTAAAACGTTATCGCTGACCGGACAAGAATTTCTTGAGGTGTATGAAAATATGGAACTCACTGGGAGTGAGGCAGGATAGATGATTAAATTGCATCTTCCCATAGACTCGATGCTCTGTGCATTCAAAAAATCATCTCTTTGTTTATATTTGTCGCACAAAGTTTTAATCCCAGGCGGAAGACTTCTACAATATAGGTATTCAAAAGTCGGTCCCACGGTATGACAAATGTCTCAATTCCGGTGGCGATAATGTTGAAAAATATCTGAACACTTGCTGCATCTGCTATAATAAATATTTCCATGAAATTGCATTTTGTTTCTGTAAACGGCCCCAGAGAAACTTACTTTGTGGATTACCCTCGTATGTGTCGCGTTTAGATTATTCAGTGATTTTATTTTATCACCTCAATGTAGATAAAACGTATTTTTAATGTATCCTCGTGAATAGAAAGTCCCAGTGGACATGTCTGATAAAAGCTAAGATATACAAATAATTAGGTGCATTATCGTGCTGGAATTCTCATTAGTTGCTTCGCTATAAATCCTGGCGATTTCTTCGGATTGCTTCACGCATATGACGTAGAACGTCCAATTTTTTTTCAGGTCGTGAAACGATTAAATATTGAGGAATTTCGGATAGATAGATGTCTAAATCAGCAATGATTCTTCTGGTATTCACTGATCATTTTTATCATCTGCTGTACCATCTCCATATGTCCAGGTCTTCTTTAACGTCTTCACAACCCTCCTGGAAACTAGTGTACCACTTGTGTAACCCTTGTCTTATTCATAGAATAGAAGACACGTCCAATACGGTGCTGCACTTTTTATATTATTAAAGAAAAACATTATGCATATTTTTTTCCTACACTTTTTAAACGCCACAGAATGTATCCTGCGAAATTCAAATATTCTGCATAATTTTTGGATCTAACCTCGTATTTGTAGATTCTCAAAGCATTGATCGAATTTTATGAGCTTGCGAATCGAGTAAAAAGGTTTATTATCTTATTTTCGCTTATAATTGAATTGCCCGAGCCAAATACGCAATTCTCTATTCATTGAAATTTTGTCGATTGACGAATAATGAACACAATGCAAACAATGGCGCTCGGTGTTGTAAGTCCATTCATCTCCGGATAATGGATTAATATGAAATTATGCAATTTGAATATAACAAAACCCGACATAATACCTAGCAAATCTGTGCCATCGGCCAATTTGCGTCGGCAACTTTTCGGGAATTTAATCCCGAGCGGAATTTGCATAGATACATCGCGTGCTGACCCCGTGGGACCGGATGAAACTGCGCGTCACGGTCCGCAGCCTCCGCCGTCATCGGTGAAAAGGAATCTGAATCGAACAGGAAAACGGCCATCGGCGATTGTTCGTATTTTCGATAATGAAACAGTTCGGATATATGTGCATAATTGAGTCAAACTAGCCGATGTGTGCAAATTCATCAGGAAATTGTTTAATTAAATACGCCACGGCACAATTGAAACTTTGTATGAATTTTACGAACTATTCCAAAGTTGCGCGAACTTCTCAAATAACTGTCGGAGAAGTTGGTGTTAGTTGTTGCTTCATACAAATCTTAACGAAATTACAGTCTTCGCAAGCCCGCCGTATAAATTAACAATGAGATTTTATCCTTATTATTCTATTAAATATTTGTGGCGCTTCTTATATCTTATTAAATTAATTAATTTAATAAATATATTTAATTAAACTTTCATGCGATACATCGTGTGTTCTTAATCGATGTTAATTGAAATGTATATGCATTTTTTTTCATATTAATTTTTCGCGATTCGTGTTCCAGGCCAGTGTGTCATTTCTACGCGTGTTTATTGCAAAAAAAAATGCTCGCGATGAACCGTGCGTGTTGCTTAACGTATGATGCGATCGATAACAATTAACCCATTACGCTCCGGCTCTTTATTTTGTATTTTTATTGAGCTCATACATTTTTTCCGGCGTTTTATCGGCGCCTAGAGACACGCCACAACATGGCTCGCGTGAACGATCCCTCCAAGATAAACGATAAGCTCTCGGTTCGACGGTTGAACCGTTTAAAAAATGTAATTTCGCTATTTGCCTTTTTGTTCGCAGACCATTAGTTTCGGCTTGCGATTGTAAGTGCAGCTGAACGTTTGCTGCAAATTTGCATATAATTCAATCGGGCGTTTCACACTCTGTTGGTAGTTCAATCTAGTGCTTGATGCACGTGTGCGCTTTCATTTGCTAATGGCTGCTCATAGTATTCGTGCTGAATTTATTTGGAAAATTTTAAAGCCTTCTATTTGTTTTGACACAAACACGACTTCATTATTTGTTTTTCGTATTAACCTGTATACACAATGACATGCCCTGATTTGCTGAATGAATATTTCAATGAATTAAATTCAAATCTTCTATTGAATTTATAAAATAATAATAACAAATAGTTAAAAATACATTATGGATATTTTCACTGATATATATACATGAGTTTAGTAATATTTTGCTTTATAAAATTTACTAAATTATATTAATCTATTAAATATTCATCTACTATTAAGTACCGTCATAGCTTAGAGGTAATTACAATCAAATTACGATTGTTAAAGTTAATTGCCAATAAGCGCAGATAGTATTCAGATGGGTGACCATTCTGAATACTTCTGAGTGACGCTGGTCAACAGAAGGGTGGGTGGAGGCTGACGAACTTCATTTCACAAAAAAAATAATTGTCAAAAATATAAGCTGGAAGGCAGCAGCGCTCTTCAGTATAAAAATCACTGCGGTGCAGAAGGCAACGGGAAACCACTACTATATATTCCCATGAAAACTATGTCCATGGTCCTCCGTAAGGAATCATGCAAATGGTCACGTTCCTCAGAAATGAGGGAAGGGTTTAAAATCTTATATACAAATATAATAATATGTAATCGCTTCAGACTCAAAAAAAAATAAAAATATTCATCACTGTTAAATATTACCTTCTTCCATCTTATTGGCAACTTATCGATCCCTCCTCATAAAATTTAACTGAAAGAAAATATTGAGGGCATGATTGACCTGCTCATCATTAATGAAAGTTTTTCCATTCAAAATATTCTGAAAGTAACAGAAAAGGTGGTAGTCTGTAGAAGCAAGATCTAGGGAGTTGGCTGGATGTGGCAAAACAAACCAGTTCAGCTCCAGATTTTTTTCTTGAGTCTCTTTTGCCGTGTATTGTTTGGAGTTATCGTGTAACAGAATAACGCCTTTCCGATTGACGAGTATAAGACGCCTTTCCAGTAGTTTTTCATGAACTCTTTGCAGCTGCTGAACATATGTATCGGCAGTAATCATTTCGTTGGGCTCTTCATCAGTTCTTGGTGGATTATTCCTCGACGATCCCACCATACACATATTGACTTTAGGGTCCCGTAGGGTTGGTTGATCCTTATCCAACTATTGTCTTATGCGGACAATATTTTTATAGGTGGTAGCCTCTTATTGTCCTGTCTAAAAAAGGTTCGATTTTATGCCGTGAGAGGAGATTTGTGACAATAAACATTAGGGTCTGCCTTATTTCGGCCAGTATCCATTTGCCTAACTTGCTGACTTTCCTCAAATTTTCCAGGTGGCGATAAACTGTAGATTGGTGACGTATTGAGTCTCTCTGGTCCCTTGTTTGAATTCCCAAAGCATCACATGACGAATATGCACTTTGCTTCTCCATTTTAAAGGTTCATAATAAAAACACTATAACGCCCGCAACACTAAATAGTTGTCGAATGACTGACAAGCCACTTATCTAGTGAATTATCTAGTGAACACAAAAATCCCCATGTCGGGTGACTCACTGCGACTAAATCCAAAAAAATCATTGTCTGCCTGAATCGGAAGTTATTTATGCCTCAACCTAATGAATTTATACGGTTTTCGGTTAAATTTAATATTTACTGGCACTAACTATTTACGAGCATAATTCGTTCCAGAATCTTGCTCGTTGTGTGAAACACTCGTTAAGCGAAACTAATTTTCTCATATAAATCAATATAAAACACGATAATGCGTTCCATGCGAAATATTTTTTTTAACGTTTATTCAAATAAAATTATATGCTTATAAATTTTCAAAGATCGTAACAACCTGGATAAAAACATTTTAAAAAATCGAAACTAGCTTATTATTTATTAATTTATGACAAATAATTAATTATTTTTTACGAGAAAGCTGTCTAGAGACATGTGTTTTAGCCGACTCTTTAAAATTTGGTGAAAATGTGACAGCGTTATCATTGAATATGTTTGTAGCACGCATATCCACCTCCTTATTAGGATGATGCTTCTCAATGTACGATGAAACAGTTTCCCATGCTTTCAGCATTTCTCTTATTGCGCCAGAATATTGTTTTTCTGCTACTTCCTCTTCCTCCAAACTCTCCTTTATAACTTCTTGCTGTGAAATACGATCCAACACACACAAGTGCGTCATACGTTTGTGACTTCCCCTTTCTGCGTCACTCGTTATGCGAAATGTCGCTCGTTAAGGGAGAAATTTTTTCACTTTTTTTTTGCTCGTTATGCGAATTACTCGTTATGCGAGGTGCTCGTTAAAAGAGGTTCCACTGTCTGATCTAAATAATATTAAAGATACTATTTTTTAATTAAATACGTATAGATACGTTGATCTCATTTTGCCCATATTGATTTCTTTTAATTAATTTCATACTGGCGTTGTTAGTCTTTATTTTAATTAAAATCCATTCTCGAGTGTTTTTTTTTTAAATCTTCGGAAACCAGTTGAGCAGTTTTGCAATTTCCTCTGAAATTTTAAGCTACGATTCGTGCTCGGATCATTTTCAAAGAGATGATATTCCAATTTCCCAGACATTTATAGTCTTTCCCTTTATACTTCGATAGTTTATATAATAGAGTACACCTTTAGAGTTGCTCCAGTCATAAAATTTATTTGAAAACTACTCGTCATATAAATACAATTAATTAATCGCATGATAGAAATAATAAAGAATTTTGTTTAAAATTTAATTAAATGATGTTTTTTTTTTATTGAAAGTAAATTATTACATTGCACTTAGGGCTTGTCACCAGTTTTCCGGTCAATAGTTCTATTGTCGATCGCATCCTCTGCGGCACAGCTTTGATTAGCTCTGCCCCGTCTGCGGTCGTTGCGGTAAAACATAGTCCATCCAATTATTTTTTCTAGCGCTTTTCAGCCGCGATATCATTTTATGGACGTACACAGAATTTAACACGACCGGCCAGCTTTATCGCATCCATTTTGTATGAGTGACTGGTGAATGTTTTATCTTTACACATTTTTCACAAATTTTCATGCTGGAAATAATTCCGAAAGCTCAGCGGGAACAACGCGGGACACGTTCATGCTGAGCTTTGACAGGCGCGGTCCGGCTGAAATATTCTAATAAGCACAAAAACGAGATTTTTGCTGAAAAAAAAATATATATATTCACCGGATGACATGCAAATATTAATTCAGCCAGATGGCGTGATAAAGCATTGTCGAAAGTTTATTGTGATTGATGAGTTACGGGTTCGGCTGTCGATGAACGTGTAACGCAATGAGATCTTCCGGAAAGGCAAACATTTTTTCGGCGCTCTGATTTCATCCCGCCCGAATGAAATTGCGCAAATTTTTCATTGATTTTTTTTATTCTGAATAAAAAAAAACGATTAAGAACGACGTGAGAGAATTGTTATTATGGTAGGCGTGGTGTCTGAAGATGATGTTACAGTTTACAGAGAGTACCCTCGGTGGTCGTCGGAGCGAGTTAACAGAGTGGATGTGACTTCCTGCCGCTAATGTATTGGGCAGCTCCAGGGCCAGTGCAGGCTGTTTATTGGTCCATGGTCTCTCCTTTGTTCTGCTGTTTATTTAATTGCTTTGTTGCTTAGGAGCTTTTGTATCAACGGGATTGTCGTACCGCGTAAGTAAAGCTCACTATAATAAATTACTCACCGCGTATCTTTGATTCTGAAACAATTGTTAACGTGGCTTCCAAAATCTGAAACCATTTATTTATTGTTATTTCATCTTTGCAATATAATGAATTGCTGATGAAACAGCGGCTTTGCGATTGGCCTGAACCGGCTCGGTGGTCACTGCGGACCTCTGTCGGATCCGTAAAATTCCTCATTGTAAAATTACACCAATTAAAATTCTTTCGGTTCGGTTTGTTTCGTTAACTTGTTAATTACAAGTAGAACATCTTCATGCTTGCGGTCCCGTCCAAATATTTAGACGAATTCGTCGAATACCGAGACCCCGAAATACTAATCTTGACATTTTATAAAAACTAACCGTGAAAAAATATGCCATAATTGAATTATTTATTTAATTCGCAATATCTATTATGATATATTTGGCGAATGACGCTTTAAATTCCCGCATTGTGTGTTGAATGACACACTCAAACTGGATGATTGACGTGAGTGTTAATATGAGTTATCCAAGACGTGCAATATATTTTTTTTCCGTTCTGTCGACATTTCGATGAATAAAATATGATGGGGAAACCGAACCATCAGCAATCATGATTCAGCAGCCAGTCCAGAGTGTAAACATGGCAACTCTAAAATTTGACAAAATCCAGTATTATCCGTTCGCTCCTGTCGCATATTTATCCCGGGGCTGACAATAATTTGAATCATATACGGATGTTCGCAAAAAATAATGCGAAACCGGACCGCAGTCCAGTACATACGTCCACGAATACCTCTATCCTTGTGCAAATAAGATTCGCAGAACCTTTATTTAACTTCGTAAGTAAGATATATTGTCCTGAGCGCTGTATGCGAAGTTCCAGAAAGAAAAACAGAGGAATGCCGGTTGACACCGCAAAGCCTTTTCTGCGGTAAATCAATAATTCACTGCGATCCCTTTTTTTTATACCAACAACTCGTTAGAAAAGATTGAATTGAGGCCCCCGACGACGACGGAACTATACCGCGCTTATGACTCGAATAAACTCGTCTTATCGACGACAAAAAATCGTATGAAAAAAGTCGTGTGTATGCGCCTTAACCGTGGACGACAAATGGGCATGAATAAATTAAATTTGAGGTTTGCCTCCAATAGTGAATTAATGATACATTCCACGCATTCTTTGAACCGTATATGTCATTAGTTTAATTTATAATATTTATTATAAACGTATCTGTTACATTTCGCATTGTTAGGGATTCAACAATAACAAAGAAAAACGTATGGTTTTCGGTGGAAAAGCTCTGATTTTCGCCAACCTTATGAAACTGGATCCTTTGCGAAAACAATACACGCAAAATACGTATTATTTTCCCACGTATATTATGAAAACACGATTCTGTTAATTTTCAGAGAAAAACATAAATGTTATATTTTAATTTATATCTTCGTAAACGTACATTTATGATGCATCATAATAATTATTTTATTTTCCTTTTTTTTTTTATTAAACTTAACCTGGCAGAATTACTATTATCATAAATATTATTTTTTATTACTTTCTAATTATATTAATAATAATTTTAATAGGCTTGGATGCAAACTGGTGTTTTTAAGTGCTCAACTATTTTTTTCCGCAAAAAATATAAACCTTATTTGTCTTGTTTTGCAGTAGGTATTCCTAACCTTTTCTCTACATAAACCCCTTTTATCTAAATAATTTTCTTCATAGATAACATTATTTCTATAATCTACAGGAGTAAACACATACCATGGCCAGGGGCGTCTTTGTGCCCCTTTTTTGGCAGCCAGCGGAGCCTTCTCACGCATCCGCGATAGAATATCGAATCACAAAAAGAAATAGAAATTGTACTAAAGTTTTAGTAAAAAATTCTTCAGTATTTGATTAAATTATTGCCAAAATTGGCATAACTACGTGTTCGAAAATTGATATTATCTTTCAGATCCTTGTTTAATTAAATTAATTCTTCTTGCAGCGAAAAATCATTATTGGTTGTATCAAATCGATTTATACTCTAAGAAGTTATATCTAAACTTTATAACTGGCTTTTTTAGTGTGGTCAGTGTAGATTGGAATGTCATCCACATTGATCTTTTTCCTTTTAACAACAGGAAGCTGCATTAAACATTCAAAGAATTTTAAAATAGAAAAAAATATCATCGATCCCCAATTGACCCCCGGTATACCATAGACCGTTTATAAACTTTAATTGACCCCTAGCGGATCCATCTGGACCCCGTTGAGAAACCCCCTTTTACAGTATCTTGGGATATTTGCAAATGTTTCACTATTTATAAAATCTAATCTATCAAATTAGTGATACGAATTATTGGTAGCATTAACCCCGGGTTTTAAACCGTTATTTTACTGGATTTTGTTCCTGTGTAATTTACAAAAACTGTTTTTTTTATCTCCGAGTGCGTTGTTTTCAGAGCTTTGAATGAATGGAAAACCAAAAACTGCTAAAAGTCATTTTTTATGATGGAACGAAACTCAGAGCTGAATCGAAAAGAAATAACGGTTCATATCGGTTTATTAATACAAATAAAACCAATTTAAAAAACCAAACCGAAATAGATTGGATCGAAACCCTGCATTATTCTCCGAAGACAGTCGGTTTTTTTTAATTTTTCTGGCCATGATCTTACAGTTAATTAAAATCCGATCTGCGTTTCATTCAATCAGTTCCATTAATCGATTTTTTACTTCTACTTCGCCTAAAATTCTTTGCCACGGTGTAAATATATAGATAAAATAAATATTAATTAAGATCATTCTTTGACAATAATATTTATTTAATTTATAAAAAACATCTATCTCCTATTTTTATGCATCGAACGTTTTTTTCATTATCATTTCATCGAATCCCTATTTTATTAGACAAATACAATCGAAACGCAATCTACAAACATGTTTCGTTTGACAGCCAAATAGTTTCATAATATTTTTTCTATTCGTTTCAGGTAAACACATAATCGAATAATGGTAAATATGCTTTTTCGAGCTTTCTATCGCTGACAGCATCGCCATTGTGTTTACCATTCACCGGTCTATATCTAACAAACACCATTGTCATGGCTAAATACAATTTCCCAAGTTATGCGAATTACTCAAAAGGACGACTGACAGCGGCGTCCTGAAGGATATTCCGACACATCTTCGTCACGCCATCGAGTTAGCGATGCGATGTGTTTTACTACCGCCGCCGCCGTGAATACTAAGTGCCCCGATCAATATATCATGTCGGAACATATCAAGATTTGAGCGCGTTTATCTAAAAAACTAAACGAACGTTTACGTCTCATTCGACGTCGCCGTCTTCTTTTTGCCGTTGTATGAACCCGCAGCCGGTGCGCCATCATCAGCGCCGATCTTCCGATAAACTGCAGTCGTGTGTCAGACGGGCGAAGCATAAAAAATGCAATCTGCCACAAGTGGCCGAGCCGCCGATGCAGCCGAGGGTCTAGACCTTATCTCATTACATTTACGACGTGATTAAACCATTTCGCATTATTACTCTAATTACGAACTATTTTATTATTACAAATTATACCCTGTTGTGTTCTTGGCGCGAATAGCCCTACGCAACAATCGACGTCTTTAGCGCCGTCCTTTGATTGCGCAAATACATTGTTTTACAGCTGAAAATTGTCGGTAATGCCGCAATCGAAAATCTCCGCCACGATATGTGCTTCTGCTGTGAATCATGCAATTACACGTACTTTAAATATGATTGCATCATGATTTTTTAGACCTTGAAACAAGTGGATTTCAACCGATAATCTTATATGAAGAAGTATCATATTTTTCTTTAAAATATTTTTTTTCGATGTATTTATCTTAGAAAAAAATGCAATTGAGAAATACATATCTTACGGCATCGCGTTATTGATTTAAACTGGCAAAAAATACTCAAGTTATATTTTTCTGCGGAATGTGAAATGTTATTTAACATTGATCGAATTTTTTTTTAATTATTTCTCTACGTCTAAACTTAATACACAAACATCAAGTATTTGGATTTAGTAAGAAATCTTTAAAATATACATTAGTAAATTATAGTATAACAGAGATGAATGATTTACCGAAAAAAGACATATGATCGTATTTAAAAATTTCAAAAAAGATAAGGGCCGACTACAAATATTAATAAAAATAAATAGGTTCATTTTCAGCGTCATATTCACATTCTTATAAAGGCAAGCTAAGATATATCAAAAAGTGTTGAGTTGTAATTAATACAAATATTAACACATTGCCTACGGGGGACGTGGATTCCACGTCAAAAGCGTATTTGTGTATGTCCGGGGCGCGCAAAACACACGCTAGCCGACAAAATTAATTACGCCCGTTCCCAAAGTATTTAGTGACTCCTGCTTTCGGATTATTTTTTTTTACATTAACTATCCAGCAAATGTTGAAGTTCAAGTAATTTAGTTTTCGGCTCAATATCTTGATCAATAAAAGAGTTATGATTTTTTTTGTAAAAGACGACGTTTCACCAAATTTCGGCGAATGCGCCCCGCCCTAACGCAAGATTGACCGCGATTCGCCCCGTAGGCAATGTGTTAATATAAAAGGATTCTTCTGACATTTAAAATTTTACCTTTTTTTTACAATTTTTTAGAAATAAAATCTGTTTAGAATTAAGCTTATAAATAAATTGAAAACGCTAAGCTCTTTTTTATATTCTAATCACTAACACTAATACAACATTTTTTTTTAATCCTAAATAAACTAAATAAACTTAAAAAACAACCGTTTAATATTCAGATTATTAACTCTTTGTACTCGAATGTCGCCTGAGAAGCGGCATCGAAGTTTTCCGTATCACTCGAATGCCGCCGCTTTGACGTAATTACGTATTATTTATAAAATTATTATTTAAGGTTTTTAATATTCACTATATTTATAAACAATGATAATTTTTCTTATAATATATATAACTTATTCTGAACTTTTTTTTTATACACGATCCGCTAAAAATAACGAATATTATGTTTTTACACGATTCCCAGAAACAAAATAAATAAATATTTTCAATTATTATCTCAATTAGTGTACAGTAAACATTCCTATGACGCTCCGCGGCTTTCTATGAGGTTATAAGTTCGACCGTCCCTCCTATAGCGCTTCCGAAAAAATGTATTGTCGATTAAAAAGCCCTCTCTCAAATTTTCAAAAAGCGATGCATAGTATTTTATTTTCTTAATTATAATACATATGTACGAATAATATTTTGTATTAATTAATTTTAGTTTTTTTTAAATAACACGGATCCACCGTGTAAAAAAAAAGTGTATATGGAACTTTTCCGACAATGCTCTAGTTTTATATGGTGTATCATTTAAGAAGATAATGAAATTTCGTTTAATAATAATTCAAATTTGCTAAACATTTGCTTGAATAAATATTATGCCTTTTGACTATCAATTCAAATCCGTTCTGGATAAATGTCAATAGTTTCAGATGCAAATCTTTTACTCTGGCCTTTCCATACCCCCCGTCGTATCATATTCTTCATAAAAATATTGTTTATTCCTTCGTTTTTGAAGTATAAAATAGCGCTCCGTTGAGCTCCGCTTCAAACTGCTTTATCTAAGATATTGCAGTCTTTCAGAAATCTTATGACAATATCCGAATTGCCATCGATTTATCGTCGTCGAAACAGCGGAGAGCCCTGGTCGAGGATGCTCACCGTGCATTCCGTAGTAGTCACGACCTTCAGAGCGGGAGATCCGCGACTACCGGCCATCGCCGACTACCACCTGCGCCCAGTTGCACACATTCTGCCCAAGGATTTTGATCCAGGGGCCCCTCCGCGAATCTGCAATCGGTCAGATCGCGAATCCGGCCGGGTTCACCGCGCGCGCAATTAGCCGCCGTCGAGGGCCCCGTATACGCACAGGTGAAAAGCTTATTGTATTTATTTTTTATCTGGCATCTCGGTCGCCATTGTGGCAACACCGGTCCAGACCAGCGCAGCCCAGCGCCCAACAATGTTCGCATCGGTGCACGCCTCCGTCATTATGTCAAAACATGTCCGGCCGACCGGGGCAGAGGCGCAGCACACACAATTACGTCTTGTTCACTTCATATTTCGGGGCCCGCGAATTTAATTCGACGTTTCAATTATTATCATCAGCGACGGCGTCGGTGACTGCTCCGGGGAGCATGCTCATGAAGTGCGTCGAGGGGCCAAGACCGTGGCCCACAATTATAGGGCACGATGACACTCTGAGGATGGCGGCGAGTGAGTAACACCAATCGCCATTCCACGCGGAACAATAAACCTCTCCAAGAAAATATTTAATTAATAATGATTTTATAATCTACTTATCTGCGCTCAGACAGACATATTTCCATCTCCAGATTTACGTTTGAACTAATATTAGAGGACCCGAAAGAAAACTCGCATTTTTTTATAAATGTAAATTTCTTTTACATATTAGATGGACCTAAATGTAATGTCGCATTTTCAGAAAGCATAGTTTCAGATTAGTTTACTTTAGTCCTTTGACTAAGAAATACGTGTTTGAATATTTTATGTGTCGTGAGATGAGAAGTCTCCAATCTTCGTTTTGCGTAGAAAAACATTTGTTTACGTGTCCTTCGGAAGAACATTTGCGCAGCTGTATGCTGTTTCAGTTTCAGTCCAAACAAAACGCAACGAAGGCAAACATCGGGAAATGTTAAAGATGGTTCAAAAAAATTAATTCGGGCAATATTGATTTTAAAATTGAGCCTAAAAGTGGACGTCCCCGTGAAGTGGATGAAGCAGCCCTGAAAGAAGAGGTTGATAAAAATCCGACTTTCAGCATCGAAGAATTATCGAGCCAAGCCGGTACTTTATGGTCGTTAAATCAAAGATACCTGAAAAAAATAGGGAGGATTAAAATAAGGCGTTTGGGTCCCCTCTGCGTTGACTGAAAGAAACAAAAACATGAGGCGCAGTATCTGTAAGTTACTGAAGGAGAAGGAAGAGTCGCAACCATTTCTGCAAAATTTAATCACCGGAGACGAGAAATGGGTACTCTTCAAACATAAGAAAAATAAAGCAATGGTTTGAGCGAGGACAAAAGGCAAGTTCGACTTTTCGAGGACAAAAAGCAAGCCCTTTCAAACTTTTTCGATTCTAAACCTGCAGAGTTTTATAAGAAATACATTTTTGATTTACCTAATAGATGGCAGAAGTTTCATTAAAAAAATACGACATTACATTTGGGTTATTCTAATATATTAAGAATGATTTCCATCATTATTAGAAACTGTTTCCCATCTTCCTTGTAGTTTTTCAATTCCTTTTTTTGTAAAACTTTCCGGTTTTGAATTGAAATACTCGTTCAAGTTGTTTCAACTTCAGTTATATTTCGAAAATGTTTTTCTCTCTCTTAAAGTCTCTCCTTAACTATCTTAAAGTATTCTCCATGGATAGAGAAAGTAATCGGAAGAAGCAAGATCTAGAGGATATGAAGTATGGATTTCTTGAGTCATTCTTGCTTTATGGTGAATAATTATTCTCCTTTTGTTAAATAAAATGTATTATTTATTATTTAAATGGCCTTTTAACCAGAAGGGGATATTTGCCACCTGGAGAACACTACGCGATCTTTCCTGGTCCTGCGCTTCTGCTATCTTCTGCATTCCCAAGCACCAGCAGAGACGCGTCCAACTCAACCCTGAGAATCTTTTCAATTTTTGGCAGTTAACATCTGCAGTAATTCTTTCCTCTTACATCCCACAAAATGCACAAAAGAACTTTTCGGAGTATTAAACCAGGTTTTGGCTAGGAAACAGAGTTTGATTCGGAGAAAGCCATTGCAGTTTTCGACTTATGTTATCATAAACGTTCCCTTTCTCTTCTCCAGTTACAATTTGATGTAAAAAGGATTTAGTTCTTTGCCTTGCCAACGAAGAATTGCATGTCTTTTTCCGCTCTTTTTTGTTATTTTCGGATAATACGTGCGGTGTCCAAATGCCCAATCTATTTGTTTTATTTGGAGATTTGAGTCTCTTTTCTTTCTCAATTTCTCCAACTCGACCAGGGATCTCAATATGTCATCATCAAATTTAGAAAGTCGTCCAGATTCACAGGTGCATCTTTTAGATTTCTTTTTGTCCCGACATGATATACTCAATCAGGCGAAATCGAAGTTAATCGATAATTCCTCGATAACTCCACAAATATGGCTTTTCGGGTTTATTTCTTTATTGAAAAAATAGTTAAAATATCCCAAATGTGTCATGTAAAAGACTAAGCCATTCATTTGAACCCTCTGACTGTTGAACAACGATATGTCGTTGTTCTTTGTACCAGAGAGAACATCACAGCATCCAAAGGGTTAATGTGTAGACTGATTAAAACGTCATTACTTTTCTCTATTTATCTTAATACTTATTTGCATTATATTATCTGAATATGTATGCAGTTATTATTTATTATCTTCTTTAAATATCTGATTGATATCATTATCAAGTAAGATTTTCAAATATTATTGTAAAAAATTGGCGATCGCTGTCGCATAATCGCCACGTCAATTCCAATATATTTTTTTATGATATATACGGCGGAGTTCGGTTAACCCGAATGCCAACGAACCGCAAAAAAATTCGCATTAATCGAACGCATTCTTTTCCATCATCATCCAAATGTTTGATAAATATTCGTATTTTTAGAAACGTCGATAATTCGAGAAAACTGCATATGGTAAACAGCATCGACGCCGTTGCCTTCGGGCGGATTCGCTCTCTGTTGTCGACTGCAAACACTGCACTGAATGGCTTAAGAATTCCTTCGCGTATTAGATTTCTGCATCCATCTGTCTTCTATTATTGCGAATTCTTTTCAGTGCACTGTGCTATATTTTTAATGCATAGTCTGCGAATTATGTCCTATTTTCAGGGCGTGTAAACACGAGCGTTTTATATCGTGATTGAGCGATAGAAGTGAAAATAAAATATCGTCTTTCGCATGGCCATTTTTCTTCTTTTTTCCTGCATAAGTATAAAACGGGAACGCTTCGTGTAGGATCGGATTTATGTCTTTTGTGTGTGTCGTATCCAATTTTATGGCCTCGTGTATTGGAATATTTGCGACACGATCAATGATTCGCGAATTTCATAAGCAAATATGATCGATGTGCATTAAAAAAGCGGATTATCGAATGGAAAAAAAAAGCAAAACGAATATTGATCCAAATGAACAATGGACCATTTATATTTTAAAGCGCACGATTTTTATTGCGGATATTGTTCGTTTAGACGAGGATGTGGTTTGTGCGATTACATTTTTGCGCGAGACGATGGAGTGAGCTCTTAAATAATTATAGCGAAGACATGAGTGTATTGAGGAGAATTTTCTCTCGTCGTTCGCCACCTTTCATCCCGTTTCTGCCGCATCACACTTCCTGTTTCTTTGAAGATGAAAGCGTTCGTCTTACGCACAAAAGCGTCGGTTATTACATAGTAACCGCCATCGGTTTATTGCCGGAGTTTATGACTTTTTCGATTGGCATCGTCGCAGTTCTTTGTCGATTCCAAACGCTTTGCGGTATCGAATCACCTGGCCCGGGATCCGGCGCTATGCACATTGCGCGGTTGTTGAACCAGATCCGAAGCACTCTCGCGGATTTGGCTGAGGAACAATAACCGTCGGAGGCGGCCGCGAGATAAGGGACGAGAGCGCTCGTAATGAGAATTTATTCCAGGCGGCTGATATGTCCTGCGATACTATAATTGGAGATGGCTAGGGCGATAAGGGTCCTCTCCGTTGCTCTTGCGCTTGCTCGCCGGGCGCATCAAGCGCTATCGACATCCGTCAATCTAAACCGCGTCCTGCCAAATATTTTCACTTACCTTCCTCCAGACCTCGGCCAGGATGCGCTCGGCAGCCTTGCGCGCTTTTATTCCATTAAAATTTTCCAGGAAATCCAGAAATAATGACAAAATCGACGCAATTACGATCGATCGTTAAAATAATTTACGTGAGAATGATAAACTATAAACGATGATGAGATAATTGTTATAATGTTTATAATTCTTGCACATCCGATTTGCTTTCGACTTTCTTTAACCGCAAGCCATTACAGTCACATCATCATTATTTCAAAAATCCTGAATAAAAAATAATGATAAATAAAAACGAAGAGAAAATTTATTAACTGTTTGCGTTAACTTGCGGTTAAATGGGTTTTTCTCGCTTGTTTGTCTCGGCTAAATTTAAATTGCACTGTAATTCCTTATTACATGATAGTAAAAAAGTTGATGAAAGAAATATACTCTGAACAATCTGTCGATATTTTTTTTATAAATGATCTTCAAGTAATTAAGCTTTAAAATTTGTTTAATTGAATACAATATTTTTTTATTATTTAAACTGGTGTTTTCCAAGATGGACCTCGTTGTGGTCGGTCGATGGAAATCTGAAAATGGTCTCCCAACCTGTAGGTCGCGACCCCCAAGGGGTTCGCGAAGGCTTGTTTGGGGGGTCGCCAACTTATACAACTAAAAAATATTAACTAAATTGCAATTTTTATTATTAATGGTCTCTCGAAGTTTGAAGATTTCCTATTTTGTAGTAGACTTGAAAATACTACAAAAAGTGAAGACATCATGGAGAAGATAAATGCGTTTTTTGTGACTGGAGGATTAATGTGGGAAAACGTCTGTGGGGTTTGTACGGATGGTGCTTGATTCAAAATCTGGCTTTCAGAAAAAAGTAAAAGAACTAGCTCCTCAAGCAAAGGGAAAAGCAAAGGGAATCCACTGCATGATTCACAGGTATGCTCTTGCCAGTAAGACTCTTCCAATTCCACTGCAAGATGTACTTGATTCGTTGATAAAAATCGTAAATTACATCAAACCTGGAGCTCTTAATTACCCGTCTGTTTAAAGAACTGTGCAAAGACATGAATTCTGATCACAAGGTTCTTCTTTTTTACACTGCAATACGCTGGTTGTCGAAAGGAAATGTTGTGAATCGTGTCATTGAATTGAAAGATGAAATCAAGTCGTTCCTAGAAGTGCGAGGAAAACATGACCTTTAGGATACTTTAACGACAAAGCTTGGTTGGAAAGAGTAGCACATCTAGCAGATATATTAGAACAGCAAAATAGGGTAACCTTAAACTTCAGGGAAAGGAAACGAATATTTTCGAATTTCACGATAATTTAAAGGCATTTTCATCCAAGCTGCAAAACTGGCGAAGAAAAATAAATCTTGGAAACATTGCTATGAGAAACTCTGCAGTGTGGTAGATGAATCTGAAGGGGAAATAAATGAAAATTAAAAGGAGGAGATTGCTGGGCATCTTGAATCCCTCGAAAACAACCTTCAGCGTTATTTCTCTGAGCTGAAAGAAATCCATTCTCTGCTTCATTTGACATAGCCAGCATTTCCGATGAATTACAAGATGAATTCTCAGATTTTCAGAATGATTCCTCGACACGTAACTTGTTTACTGAAAAATTGATCACTCAATTCTGGTGTAGTATGTATCAATCATTCCCAAATGTGACGATGCTTGCCCTTCGAGTTTTAGTTCTATTTGTGTCTACGTATAAGGTTTGGTACCCGTGGTCTATAGTATTCCATGAGTCTGATTTAAATTTGCATAAGGCGTCTATTCTTTGAATGTTTAATGCAGCTTTCTATTGTTGAAAGGGAGAAGATTAATATTGATGTCATACCAATCTACACTGATCACTGAAAACAATTAAAAGAAGAACATCTTGGAGAATAAACACATCTGAAAGCGATGCAAACAATAGTGATTTTTCGCTAAATGAAGAATTAATTTAATTAAAGAAATAATTGAAATCAATTCTCAAATAAGTAGTAGTAGCCAAATTTTGGCAATAATTTAATAAAAAAACTAAAACAATTTATATTTTATTAATTCTGCTTCACTCCTGTAGATTCTAGAAAAAAATGTTGAAATATTGAATATGAAATTAACCAAAGGGAACCAATTATTATGAAGGATTATAATTCGTTGTTACCTATAAACTTCTATCTGACTTTCTTGTTCCTGTACACGTGTCTATTTTCGACACAAATGTTTCATTGGCATTAAATAAAAGAAGTATATGAGTTTAGTTAAATCTGATGACATTCTTCTATAGTTTCTCTTCAGCAGATCCATGTACAATCTTCATGTTTTTTTTTTATATTAAAGTTAAAAGAAGGGACACAGGTGTATCTTTAGACATTTCTCGGAAATCTGTACTGCACAACGTAATACAACAACATTTTTTTTTATCAAAACAGAAACCTCGTTAAAGCGAAACCATGTAAATTGTGGGACTCGTTTATTTTTGTTTTCATTTTTCATAATCGTGTTAGAGCAAAAATCAGTGTAAAAAGTAATTGGACCGAACGTGCAAAAACAGAATCGAGCGTAAGAGTCGTTTTACTGCAATAATATTTTATTAGTGTAGTAATTATTGCTAATTGCTGTAAAATACGTAATACGGTTCTAGGATTGATTAGTTTTAAATGATCACATTAACACTAATCGTATTAACATATTTGATCGTGTTACCGTGGGTTTTAAAGCATGATGAATTCCGTTAAAATTGGACCGTTTCACTTATAAAGAGGTCATTATAACGTTTTGATATTTGTGCCGAAATATTTTAATGAAGGGTTAATTATGGCGGTCGACAGGGTACTTGCAGCAATTTGCACTTGCTCCGGCTGCAATCCGGCGGCCGTGTTGAATGTTAACGTGGGATCTGCACAGACGTCCTCGGGTGTCTCGAGTGCGTCCGTGGGCATCGGTTCGGCCGAGGATGGCCTCATTGTTTGCACGCTAATGGAGGCAGAGCTGCGGTCGCCTATCGCCTGCTGTATCGCTCCCGCCCAATTTATGCGAGGGGCGGGGCCGACCCGCCCTCCGTGGGCACCATTGCAATTATTGCGATTCGGATGTTACAGTTCTTTACGATTTATATTAATGCTTCCCGAACTTTAAAGGGCTCATACCGCCCGCTCCTTAAAAACACGACCCCAAAATAAAATAAAAAAAATCGTATCCGAATGCAGCCAAAGTTGATCACTTTGAGCGAAATTTGCTTGCGAAAGTAGAGCGGTTTATGAAAAATGTTGCAAGGGACACGACAAGAGAGTAAGTGCTTTCGTACCTTGCTCGGGGTATAGGAGACAAATTGCATTTTGCTAAAAACTTTTGTAAAGATTTTTACCGAATAGATCCAAAGAAAATATTAGGTTGTCTCGTGAGTGGGGTTGCCAGATGGCCAGACTCGAATAGGGGACATTATCTTGGTTATTATATTGAGTACCACGACCTGTTCATGTGCATGCTTCAGCAAAAAAATACTAATTAATTAAATGCATTTTTCTCATAAATTATAGAACAATGAACGCGTAAAGAAAAATACAACTAATTATTAGTGTTAGATGGATAATAAATAACGTAAAGTTCCCATTATTTATTTATAATTATTTATTTTATTCCCTTCAACTAGTCCCCATCAGATAAATCATTAAATTTCCAGTATTTCTTGAACAAAATTTCGATCTAGCAATTAGCTCGGTTTTAATCTCCTCAATATTGTCAAAACGTCGTCGTTTCATGTAAATAGGAACACTTCCAAGACGCTATTTCCGGCTAATTTCCACACTCCATCAGTAAAAATTTGTTCAATATTTTTATTATATTTAACGAGGGTTTTTAATATTAGGTAAAGCGGAAAGTAATGATATTTTTTTTCACATACAAAAAATATATATATATATACAATTTTAATCAGTAAAATAATTTCCATTGTTTTCTATTACATTTCTCCAACGATCAGGCAGCTTTTCAATCCCTTTCTTATAGAACTCTGCAGGTTTTTCGTTAAAGAATGATTCTATGTGATTTTCGATACTGTCAAATGAATTAAAAAAAATATTTTTAAGGGAATGCTCTAAAGATCTGAAAAGATCAAGGGTGCGATATCACAGGAATATGGGGGATACTGTAAAACTTCAAAATCAAGCTCCCTGATTTTTTCCTGCGTGATCCTTGTCGCGTGTGGTCTGGCATTGTCGTGCTGCAAAATTCGCCTTTGATTGTTTACCAAAACTGAACGTTTTTTCAACAGCTCCGCTTTCATTCTGACTAATTGACCACAGTATACCTCTTCGGTAATTGTTTCACCAGGTCAGAATACTCGTAATAGATAATATTCCTAAACTATGTCCTTCCAATCAAACACAAAAGAAAGACCTTTTTAAGGTCAATAAGGGTTTAGGGTAGGTTTTTAGAAAGCCATTGATTTTTTTTCGATTAGTTGTATAGGACCCACTTACGTCTCCATAAATTTTCACAGATGATCTGCGGCTTCTTTGCTTTCTTTCCTTGATCGAACAAAAATAGCATATAATAACGCAAATGGGTCTCCCTGATTTCTTGGCCTGACATTTTTCAAAGGGTAAAACCTTCTGAGTATTAACAAAAGTACTAACAGAGCTACAAAATAAGATCAAATCTTACGTGTTACCTCGACGACAGCCGGCAGCAAACTAATTTCAAAATCGTCCCTTTAAAAATTATCATTACTTTCCGCTTTACCTAATACTTGAAAATTTTGTATCTACATATTTTCATGAGTTTAAAACTTTCTATAACATTTCCTTTGGTTTCAGATTGTATTTTACTTATAAATTATTAATTTACGTGAAATATATTTTCATTTTTAAACATGCAACTATTTTAATTAAAAATGTTTTTAAACTTTTTTGTGGCACACTAATTAAAAAGCATAACGTAACAAACAATAGTAATCATTACATATGTTTATAGTAAATATAATAGCTATTATCGTAAAATGAATAATCAATCTTGTAAAATGTTAAAGATCATTTAGATCATTTCGAGGCATTGCTTTAAAATAAACGATGCATTGTTTGAATTCGCATTGCGCAAAAACTGGCATCGACATTCTAATCATTCGGAGCGGAGAAATTGAAAAGATGATTAAAAATAAGATGAAAAAATATTTTCACAATCGCAATCGCTCAGAATAATCCATCAATCTCTCTGTTTCAATTTTAAATCGACGAGAAATTTTAATTAATCTCCTTCGTAGCTTGAATTGATGCATTTCCGATTGTTTTTCCGGCATTCGATCCCGCGGAGCTGTCTTTCGAAAATTGATCACAACATTTTCCGACTGTATTTTTACTGAAAAGTATATACGTGTCTGCGTTTTATACAGCTTGCGACTCCTTTGACGTGTCCCTCTTTTACATCGCCGCAGACTATTCGCGGAAATTCAAAATGGCGCACATTTCGCGCAATAAAAAACGGCTTATCGGCCATATCCTTCCGTCTGCCCGTCTCTAATCTTCCAGTTTTAGTCGTCTGATCTGTTTCTATCCGCGTATAGCCGTAATGCAGATGGAATATTAAATTTGTTTCCATATTTCGACTGACCGATCTTGAACCGTTTACTCGCGTTTCATTTGAATACGCAATGACGCACGGAAAAGGAAAAACATTTCATGAATATTTCATTTGTATTTTTTTATATGTGTGTACACACACGCGTTTTATAGCAGATTTCATGTAAAATTGCATAAATTTTTAATATCGCGAGCCGGATTGAAATTTGTTGTACCGCACGAGAGCATTCCGTTATTTTTTCACCGTGCATTTTTATTTTTACGATATTTCCCCCATTGAATAATTTTCCCCTGAAGACTTTCCCGACGTGTCCCCCGTAATACTTTTTCTTTGCACGCGGCATTCGGAAAAACTTTTTCATCCCCCCCCCCCCCCGTTCGTATGTACACAAGTTTCGGCTCTGTCCACATCATTTTCGTGCTACCTCAGTGCGACGAGTGTTTTTAATGAATTCATTTCCTGCGCGGTTTTTTTTACGCGTGCATCTCTTTGCGGATGGCCTTTATTAACTTTTCCTCGTTGAAAATAATTGCTGTCTAGTAAAAACGAAACGTTGCGAGGGAGAAATTCTCTACTTCCGCTGCATCTTTTGATACTGCAAAATCTCTGTTTCATGCAAATTTTTTGTCTTTAATATTTTATAATAAGGCCTTGTCTCGCCCTTTTCAACTTTTATTAAGAATAATAATCCGGATCTTATTATATTTAAGATACATGCTAGAAACGCATATATACATACACCCGGGCCTCGTATAACACGGTTTTATATAACACGGTTTTGTATAACACGGGTTGAATAAATGGTGGCTATTTTTTATACAACACGCTTTATATAACACGGTTTCAGGAAAAAAAAAAATATTAAATAATTAACATGTTCGATTTGTAAGTCCATGGGATGTGCCGCGAATAAAATCTTATTAAAGACATATCGAGAACTTATCAATTTTGTTTGTTTTGAAATTATTACAGTTGTACTCTGAACAATGGAGTGCAGTGCATATTTCTTGGTAATCCGTAGATTTTTCTGGCTTATTATTTTTTTATGTATGCACTTTAAATGGCTATTACATATCAAAGAGCGAAAAAAAACATGCGAAGGGTTTCAAAATAGCGAAAGAAAGAATATCTTTACTATTATGTTCTAATTCTTCTGGGGATTCCATAATGAAGCCGTTATTTATTAACCCTTTCAGTGCGGGGCGCATCGCGTACATGCGCAAACAAATCGTGTCCAGGGTGCGGGCGCATCGCGTAGATGCTCACTTCGAAGTTATTAAAAAAAAATTAAACTTGTCGTTGCGTATAAGCTAGACCGAGTTAAGTGATGGTGTTTGTTTAAAAATCAGCTAATAAGCGCAGTAACCAAAAAAAAAAATTTTTTTTTACCAAAAGTTATATAAAGCATATAAAATATAAATATAGACCGTAGCCATTCAAATCCTTGGTGCCTCGTTTAAAATCCCACTTGCAACTCGGCAGTATCAGTGACATACTCAGCCGTCTGGCCCGTAAAGGGATCGCCAAAAGGGAAATTCCACATTACATTATTTAAAATATAATTAAAATGCTATAATTATAGTTAAAATTTGTTTATTAATTTAGGTCCATTTTTTTCTCACTTAACACCTTTCATACGGTCAAACATTCCCTGGGGCGGGTCCGATTTGTCGAAATTTTATGAAACGTCTTATTTTACAAAAGCAGTGCTTTTTTTATTAATCAACGTATTGAACTGAAAGTTAACTTCACTTCAACCTTAACATTTACTAGATAGTAAATGGTAACAGTTATTACAACATAGCAGGAGTCAAAAAACTTCTTGGAAACAGGCCGAATTATTATTTTTTACGCATAAATCCTTGGTTTAAATGCACTTTGGATGTTGAATGTTGAACTACGAATCAGGTCTACTGCGTATCACAGTAGACATTTATTTACGCGATTTAAATTAGGTCGTTACAAATTAAATTAGACCAATTTGTTTTAAAAATTAATACAAACGGCCCAACTATATAATCAACCAATCACAAGAAAGAAAAAACTATACAAAGAATAGCCATATGGAACCGTCCAGAAGGGATTCAGTTTATATCGTGCTTGGCCGACGAAGTGGTGTTTGTTTCCGTACGCTGGGTCAGGGCTGCCAAAATGTGTACATTACATTATTTGGATTTCCAGTTAAAATTCTATAATTATATTTAGCTTTTGTTTATTGAATTTAGGTCCGTTTTCCGAAATTATGAAATGTCACTTTCTACGACGACAATAGAAGATAGCTAGTTGGATCCATACTCCGATTTTGATATTCGTGAGGAAGAATACAGACGTTACGATTTGCAGGTGTATCTGAGTGAGACCCGATATCCCATGTGCTTCGACGGAAACAATTACCGAAAATCTATTACATTGGAGATCTGGTCAGCACATTCCTGTCACACATGAGCGATGGCTCATCATCAATCGATAAAACCGATATGATGCTATCCAGTCTAAAATTGTCTTAGAAAAGAAGTGTGAAATGGTGCATAAAATTGCATTTCGCATTTTTTGATTTATATTTTTAAACGCACATACATGTACAGGAATATAACCAAAAAATATCGCTTTCAGAATTTCAACTAAATGTAATAAAGGAATCTTAAAAAAATATAAATTGTCTCCGAAGATTATAAATGCCAATTGTTCGTCAGGTTTCGTTTTTCGCGTACAGTATCAACTGAATTATCAAAACATATGCCGAAATTGTTGCCAATCATAGGTAAATCTTCAAAATCATATAGACAATGTCATGTTTGTTCTCATTCCACCAAATCGGAAAAAAGGGTGTAATGTCACGTTACTTTTGCCCATCTTGCAATGTGACATTGTGTGTAGCACCAGGCAGTTTTTAGATTATATTTATGTTATATACAAATATACTTTGTTGATCTCTTTTTTTTATACATATAATTTTATAAATGACTGATTTGAATAATACCATTCCCATGGATTCTAATTTGCTTAGTCAATGTATATTTATTTTATTATTTTATTCATAGCACATTTTACTATTGTGTATTTTTTTAATATACTTTTTTTTTAATAGATTAGTATGTACTTTTATATGTATGCTCTGTACATACTTTTTTAATACACATGTTTATTGGTATTTTTTATAAATATTAATGTACATCCTAGCAAATATTAGTAAGAATGCTTCTGCTTTCTTGCAAGCAATAACATAAGATTGATGACATTCAATGAATTATTTGTCATCTCAGACTGGATAATGTGTCCTTATTTTATATAAAATTTATTTACAGCACCCTATACTCTTTTGGTAATAAAATGTATATTTACGAGTTTCATATGACAGCTACTTTGTCTTCAAACAGAATTGCATCACTAATATAAAAAATGCATACACATGTGCGCACTAATGGTGAACATCGCCGGCCGGCCGGTTGATATTTTGACCAATTCGATTTATTCGACTAAAAAAAAAATGACGCACTTCTCAGGGTAGTTCGGCACTTACTTGGGTGTGACGTAGTAGGAACATATGGGAACTTGGGACGCGAGGGCGACGCGATCAGTCGGCCGGACGCAGGATCTCTGTTTGAGCGAGGTGATTTTTTGTTCGATTTATTGTAACGAAAATAGAAGCGAATCGAGTTTATATTTTTTTGGTTGAGATGGAAGAACATATCCTAATCAACGTATTTTGCATAAATCTCGTATGGGAAAATGGTCTAATATAGCGGTAAACGAGGTAGATATACAAATTTACCTCGCCAAAAAAATAATTTGGTTCAAAACGGCGCCGCACTCAGATGCAGAATCGTTGTTAGACCCGCCGCATTGAAAGGGTTAATAAATCTATAAACACCCGAGCACTGAAAGGTTATGACAAAACGAATCACAAGAAATCCAGAGTCCTCCGATGATGATGATGAAAACTTACAACCGATCTCGAAAAAGAGTAAAACACATAGAATTCTAAGTGATAACGATGATGAATAAATGCTACATTGTGGCCAATAAAAGTTTTTTTTTTCAATAATATGTAAATGTATATGTATTGTTTGTTTATTTAAAAAAAATAAAGTATATGATTAAACTTTGATGTTTTTTTTATGAACGCACATGTATGAACTTCAAACCTTGTATAACACGGATTTATATTCACGACGTTTTGGTGGAACCATATAACCGTGTTATACGAGGCCCGAGTGTATTTTATTCTACGTATCGATATATCTTTAAAATAATAAATTAAAATATGACAAATGATCGGCAACTGACCTCTTACGCACACCCTACTAAATCTCACATCCATAATATATTCTTATATAAAAAAAATCGGCAATAAATCGCACATTTATTTTGTAGTATCGCGGTTTTTCTATTATTGAGCTTCGTGTTCAGTCAATAACAATCGGCGATAGACATCTCCCCGAATTCCTCACGTGTTCGCGAACGCCATCTCCGCCCCTCAAATTGCATTTTTATGTGTCGCTAAACGCACTCGTGCTCGTACATTCAATAAAACTTTTCGCGAACCTCCCCCCTCCGCGTCTAGCTATCCCGCAGGAGGCGTATGCAAAATCTTGGGTCGTCCGTCTGATCGCTATTCAAACATTTTTCTATCGACGCTATTCAAACAGTGTCGGCGTGTTCATGCTCCCCCGGTATCCGCGTCTACTTATCCGCGGCTCGTTCCCGCCTTATCTATCCTCCCGGTGTACCTGCCCTCCCTGTGGTATTAGCTTTTCCGTATCCATCAGTGGCTATTGTTCGATTCACTTTTGTCAGAGATTTTTCTTTTTTTTTTGCGAAATACAGAGATAGGAAGCGTATCGTATTCAGTCGCTATTTTTTTCAGTTTAAATTAAATCCTTTTATGTGCAAATCTCATGAAAATCTTGTCAACAATCCAATGTTAACATTTCTGTCTCGTATATATATATTTAAAATGTAATCATTTTTTTAATCAACCATTCTCGGTTGACTAGCGTCACTTAGAACTTCTCAGAAGGTCACACATCTCCACGAATAATCTGCAAAATCTAAAACGTTTCAGAGAATTCTGTGTGACGCTCCGCTTCTCAAAAAAAAATATTAATCGGCATGTAGCACTTTCTGCATATGCAGTGGATGTGGATAATTAACCCTCTTATAACGCTCCCTGCTATACTGCGGTTTCCTATAACAACTTCAACAGTCCTTCCCATACCGCTCCCTCCTAGAACGTTAATTTTTAAGGTCAGTTTACATATTCATATTATATTCAATTTATAAAATCAAATTTTGCATGGATGTTTTCAATAACGCGTAGTTTCTACAACATGGTCTTTATTCATTCGTTATAGGAGGGCGTATATGACAATATTTTTACCAGATTTCTAACTAGTATTTTTGTCGGAAAGAAAATCGAAGCTGAACCGAAAAAATATCGGCTTATTTTCTTAAAAAAGAACCACTCGTAACTTAACCAAAAACCGAAACGTTGACGTTTAAAACCCTGATTTTTACACAGCTACCGATCCTTGAATGTTGCAAGTGCAGTCAACCCTCCTATAACAAAGAATTCGGGACTTTATAGAAACTAAAGGCACTAATATAATATTTAAAAAGATGGCTTTTTAATTTGATTTTGTAAATCAATACATCGATCATACATTGAGGGAGCGGTATAGGAGGGACTGTCGAACTGTTTCATGATGTGATTTTTGACAAATATATACCTTTTTATTTTTATCTTAACATAACATTATTAATTTATAACGATTTACGCTTGTTGCCATTGTGGGTGGATGAAAGCTTAAAAGATGGTTTCCATAGCACTCGTGTTGCCGTTTTGCGGTTGCCGTATCTCTACCAAATTTATATTTGCCCATCGATTATTGTTCAAGTGAAATGTTTTCCCTTATTTCTATGGCCAGCCTCTTCATCCCCCTACGGTTCATGCCCCCGGCACAATACGACCCTTGTTGTTGAAAACGTAACTCGAAACTTTTCTCATACAAAACGGGCTCAAAGTGCTCAAATCGCTCGTCTTCCTCTTCGCATTAAAATGGCCACAATCTCACGTTCGCCATTCCGCCTTTATAATTGAATGCCAAACGATATTATTAGTTCTCGTCATTGTTCACATTTTAAATTCGTCAATGTTTGACATTTCAATTTATTTATTTTTGCTGTCTATATGGTAATTTGTGAATAAAACGATGTTTTCAAGAGTACTTATCGCCCCCGTTTTTCTTCACCGAAATGTAGTTATATACAAATACCGAATTATTATGGCGTGCTTTTCTGTGTTCGTTATATAAAATATTTATTTTAGTCTGTGTTGGCTTTTTCAACGAATATAAATAAATATATAGTAATTAACTTAATGCAAAATAATTAAAACGGCGCTTGAATAAATGATATTTATTGAAAAATTAATTTCAATTATGAAAGAATGTTAATTGATTTCTGTAGAATGAAATCGGTATAAGCTTTTAGTTTTAGATAATTTTAATGTGTTTGACTTAATTTATTTAAAATTAGATTTTGTATTTTTTTTTTAATTAAAAAACATTCTTTATAATATTATAAATCACTGTTTCCTCTTTATTTATTTATTGAAAGTCATCAAAAATGCCGTTTTTTAATTTTATTCTTTGAAATATTTTTGCATCAGCATTGAATTGCAGTCCATTGCTTTTTATACGAAAAGTTTATTGCCTAATATTAGCTCTATACTCTAGGTCAGTGCTTCCCAAATTATGGGCCGCGGCCCTCTGGTATGCACTGTAGGTATGCATTCCACTGTAGGTGTGCATTCCACTGTAGGTGTGCATTCCACTGTAGGTGTGCATTCCACTGTAGGTGTGCATTTCACTGTAGGTATGCATTCCACTGTAGGTATGCATTTCACTGTAGGTGTGCATTCCACTGTAGGTATGTCTCTTCCCGCCATTCGGCGTTCATCCTTGACTTGAAAATGGAGAAAGAGTAATAGATGTTGCTAGATTATATAGCATAAATGAAGCTAAGCCGTTATAGCCCCAAAAATGTCACCCCAGTTATTTTTGTTACGTGTTTTTGAATAAGAATAATATTGTACAAAACCATAATAAAATAAATTGCTCGTATTTCAAGGCAAAAAATCGCTCGTATCTCAAAAAACTCAAAATATTGGGGCACTCGTATGTCAAGGTACCGCTGTATCTATATAGTCTGCTGTAGATTATAAAAAAAATGTAGGGGGTCTATGAAGAAAATTATTTTGTTTAAAGGAGTCTATATAGGAAAAAACGTTGGGAACCCCTACTCTAGGGCATATCTTTATATAATTTTAAAGGCAGTGATTGGAGTGACGCTTTCCTTTGTTTGAATCCATGACACGTCGATGGATTGCACAATTCCATAAATCCTAAGCTGCGGGATCATGCTCTTGTTGTATGGAATTTCTTATTTGATGAAAACACATTCGGCACATGTCATAGAGAAAGCAAACTGATTTTCCGCTTTTCCTCGACGTTACAGTGTTTGTCAGTATTTCATTTTTGTTTGGATTTATATAGTGCACATTGTTAAAATGTCATAATTAGGGCATAACCGCAATCTCTTCATACTCATTGTGCTTTTTTTATGAATAATATTATTTCTTTCGACTGTAACATTACTTGTGCATGTTTTTGCTTATTTTAAATCTAGTACGAGTTACTCATTAAAAGTTTTACATATATTCCGAGCACACGGCCGCGACATTCTTTTCCTTTTAGCTTCATAGACTTGTGATGTCGGAAAAATTGCGAGGCTTTCTGCATTCGGCGAGTAACCGTACTTTTACGACTGTGCAAACTTGAACGTCCCGCCGGAGACACGCCCATGGGGATTTCAAAGGGCGGCACGTGTGTCTGCACAGAACACGCCACGTGTATCATTATCTCGTATTCGTAATTTCAACACGAACAAACACCGCTATCCGCAGATCTATCTAACCCGATCCGAGCGGAACACAACCCCCATGAATCTTGTAACGTTTCTTTTCCGCCGCAAGAAGAAATTTCATCGTTGCATTTCGGAAGCGTTTACCATTTCGCCTTAAGAGCCATTTCCACGCGAAAAAGGCTGAACGGAAATAGTCTCACGGTCTACTGCAGCCATTGTAGATTTTCATTACGAGCGCACGTGTCTTGTGCATGATGCACTTGCACCGTGATTTTATCCTCATTTCATGTCGTCACTCCCGCCCCTTAAGCGACCGATTCAATTATTTTCTCGTTAATGTCGTAAACGAATCGATGTGGCGAGAATTTCGCACGTCAATTATTTTTAGGACACGGCGACAGATATTTACTGCCAGGGATCGGATTATCAGATCGCTGAAGTGTGAGTCGAGAAAAGCCCATCCATTACCGGCAGTCATAAATCTTTTCGGAATCCAACCGAGACAGTCAGTATTCAGTCTTTTAGGGGGTACGCACGCACGTCTACGCACAATCACGCCAAAATCAAGACATTACTTAGAAATGGAGCGTGGCCGAGATATTCGGGCTTTAATTGCGCGGTGGACGTGGAGGATTCAATCGAGAGAGGCGTCGGTTAAAAAACAGAAATTAAAAAAAAAGATTTTCCTGATATTTTCATTGTTTTCTGTTAAAAAAATCTTGCTTTCGCTAAGAAATATTTATTCATCAAAATTCAAAATATTAAATTTCTTGTATTTTTTGTATAAACGCCATAAGATAAAGCGATTTAATAAGTTAGTTAGAAGTAATATACCACAAAATAAATATCACTGCTGAAAAACTTAAGCAATTAAAATTTTCCGACACGTCTTCTTCCATTATAAATATTTAAATTACAAGATGATCGTTCAAGATAACTTCTAATCTTTTAATCTCCAATTGACTTAATCGATTTAAAAATATTAATGAATGTTTGTAAATATAGTAAACCGTCCTATAATGGTCCCTGTTATACCCCAGTTTTCTATAACAATTTCGACAGTCCCTCCTATAGCGCTCCATCAAAAAATGTAATTTTTCATATATCATCATCATCATCATCATTTGCCAGTCACAAGGCTCTCACTCGCTAAGGGCATGGACCTCACTCAAACTCTCGCATGGTAGTCGGGACAGTGAACCTGAGTCTCACACGTGACGTGAGGGCTCCCCTTTCGTGTCCATACCGCGGGGACCCGAGCCGTCTTGGTATGCGGTTTTTTAAATATATATATATACACCAAACCCTCGATTTAAGCGGTTTCACTTTTACGCGGTCAGAAAAAACAATATTTTTTTTAAGAAATCAAACATATTTTGTGTCACTCAAATGCATATATTGCATCAGATTACTCCCACTTAAACGACCAGACGTCTGTAACCCCCTCCATTGCGCGTCCAGTACGTCAAATATTGTTGTAAGTTTTGCAAAAACTTATAAACTAAATGAATCTACTGTTCGTACAATAAAAAAAACGAAATAACTGTTAGAAGAAGTGTCACCTCGGGATCCCTGATCAGTTCTAAATATACCTCATACATTAGAGATGTTATAAAATTTAAATGTCGATTTATTAAATCTATTTCTTAATAAAATTGTATTTTTTTATGCCTCGTTTTACGCGGTTTTCTGGAACCTATCCCCTTACTTTATATGAACTCGAAGTCTCGATTTACGCGGATTTTTATTTTCTGGAACCTATCTATCATTTTTGTATGAACTTGACTCGATTTACGCGTTTGTTTCTTGGAACGTATCTACCGCGTAAATCAAGGGATTGGTGTATGTGATATAATACTTTGCCGCACGAAATAAAAAAAGGGCCAATGCCATTTGGTTGACATTAAACAAGGTCATTTAAATTATATTTGTATGTATTGATTTTATTCAATTTACAAAATAAAATTGAATAAACCTTTTCCCAATTTGTGTATGGGTTGGTGTTTTGGCTTCTATACCTCGAGTTTCTATAACTTGGTCCCGATTCCTTTGTTATAGGAGACTGATTATATAAAATTCATATTGAAAAAGTATTTAAAACCAAATATTGAAACTGTAAATTAATCGTAACACGAATTGTTAGATTATAAAAGTTTTCTTCTAATTTTTAAATTTTATTTAACACGATATTAAAATATCAATGCTTATCGAAATTTTTGCTTTAACGCTGGTATAAAAATATTACTAATTCAAATTAAACAATTAATTTTATTGAAAGAAAAAAAAACGCAAAAAATACCCAACTACTGAAAATTTTAGGAATTATAAGTTATTATAAGTTAATATTTGTTTTTTTTATACGTATACACATCTCTTGAATTAAGCAATAGAAAAGTTTCGCGGAAACCCCATAAAAAACATTTGTCTTACAAAATCAACCGCGGAGAGTGTAAACTCTTTAAATTGAATGATACGTTTTGAAAAATCCGCGTAAAAATAATACCCGGTTCTGTAAAAGTAAAAAAATTTTTTTTTTTTTTTTTTTACTTTTACAAGAATTGGTAAATTTGTTTAATATTTATATTTAACATAGATATTACTTGAACTTATTATAACCCGTGTAAAAAAATCAAGCGTATTATTTCGTTGATGCACCATGCAATCTGGTTAATACTTCACTAAACCGTATAAATCGAGACCAATTAATTGGTACACACATATCTAGTTGCAAATTTTCCCTATTCATCTGGTCAATGGATTCTTCGGTGAAAAATGCATTTTTTGCATCAAAATCGCTAGAGCCCGCGCTTATCCATATTGCGGATTGCCGTCGTTCTTCGGCAGCGTTGCTCAACCTCGCCCAATCCCATTATATTATTCAGGTACACCTCAAAGCCGACATCGGCTTAGTTTCCTCGGTGGCCTCGGGTTTTCTTTTATCCTCTCCGGCAGAGAAACATTCGCTCAAATGCAATTTTGCCCGAGCGTTTCGTTGTAACGAGCTCGCCTTTGTCAGGGACGAGAGCGAAGGGGTGAAATTTTTAAAGACGGCAGCGCCGTAAAGTGGCGCCTCGGAGAACAATAAAAGTAATACAACCAACCGCATCACCGGATAGAAGGATAGGAAATCCTCATCTCCCTTTTTGTCCTCTTTTCAGCCGTGTGTGGGTGTGTGTTCTATCGGCCCTGCCGGCTCGCCAATCGAACCGATAAGTGCAAATTATAGCCGCAGGAGACGAATCCTCGTGATTGTGCTAAGCTTCAAATAAAGTTAGGGGTGACTGGGGAGGGTTTCGAGTGTGTGATGGATTGTCTTCGAGGTTAAACATAATAAGTGGCGGCGTCTCGCCTCCCGGTCGTCGTCGTTAAAGCTCTTGCGCTACACTTAAAAAAAAACTACCATTAAATTTTACGACGTGGAAGTGTGCAATTTATCGATATTGTGTTTTAATTAATATGTGCATAAGGCTTCACGATATGTGCAATCTTATATTTAAAGTAAACCTCGTTTCTCTTTTATTACCGCAGTCGTATGAATCAATATTATTTTTAAAATTTAGGTTTCTTATCTAAAATATTTGGAAATAATGCACTGTTACATTATTTTAAGTCTTATCTTTTTTTCAAGTCTATCACCTTAAACGTATCGTTGACGACCTAAAACATTGTAGCTCAATGTCAAAGTTTGATGTTTTCCGTTCCCAAAGGCTCACCTTTTTACAGGATTACCAGTCTTTAACTAAACTCTAGGGCATCTCTATATATAGACTTTAGAAATCAGTTGTGGGTGCAACGCTTCTCTTTGTTTCGATCAATGACACGTGTTAATCAGGTCACAGAACTCGATAAATCCCTAACTATAGGGCAATCCTCTTGTTATATGGAGTAGGGTCTATTCTTAACACTCCATCGGCCGCACTTATTTGCTCGAACACATGACGAAACGCCGGCAGAAATACGCATTTTGTCAAAAATAAAACAGTAAATTCACGTCACTGTAAAAAGAATTTCGCTACGTATTTGTGTTAAATAAACAAAAATTTGCAGCCTATAAAGATCGCGTTCAGAAAAGCTTATAAATAGGCTTCCGGCCGATTAAGTGGCCGAGAAGCGAGATCCTTGTAGAAACTTATCCGGGTTAATGGTTCCCATAAACCCAAATTTGATGTCACACCGCATTCTCATCGTATTAGAAGGACAAAGAATTAAAAAAAAAATATATAGATGGTCGATAATATTTTGTAAATTTTCAATGCCCCTTTCGTAAAAACTTTGTAGTTTTGAATTAAAATATTGATCAAGGTGACTCTCAATTTTGCAAAAAGAATAGTCAATGAACAAAAAAATAAGTTATCCACCTTTTGTCCGCCATTGATATAAAACAGGGGTGAACAACCCGCAGCTCGCCACACTTTCTCGTGAGGTCTTTTAAAGATTTTACATGTTGATTAAAAGCGTGTCATCCATAAATCTACAAATATATATCAATTAATGTCAAAGAAGTAATGCCAAATACGTTATTAACCTAGCCGTGCCGATGGGTCTATTTGGGACTCCGAGTTTTTGATTTTTCTCGAATAATTCTTTTAATATGAATACTACGTATTACAAACTATTTGTATTTGTTTAAAAAAGTCCAATAAATATTATAAATAATCATTGGCTTTATTGTCCGCAATTGCGAAAAAAATAAAAACAACAATATTCGCTTCTGTATCCACAGGCCCGTTGTTTTTTCTCGCTCGCATCCGTAACGATATGCCAAGTGCGAGTGAAACGTTTACTAGTGACACGTGCTACGAGAAATGGCGGTCGGTCTATCAGTGGCGTGTCATTTATACGTTATTTTGATTAGTTAAAAAATCCATAATATCCACCAAATTATGAAGCTTATCATGAATAACTATTTTTATTCATAGAATAGTTCATTTTTTTTAGAAAAAAGTCAAGATATTGATGAAGAATTTATCAATATCTTGACTTGAAATGCTTGAGAGTCTATTTTTCCTTATAAATATACCCCCTTTGGACGACGCGGTTGGTTTCGAGTCAGTAAAATATGCCTTACATCCCTAATTTAAATAAAGATCGAACTGCACAGTTTTTTTTCCAATTAGCCAAAAGCTATCGAACGAAAATGACAGAACTTTTGCAAAGAGTAGAGCATAGAATTTAAGATGCTATTGCAACAATCTCAGATAATATTTGAATATATAGGAAACCCTCTTATAACACGGTATCCAACAACATAGTTGCGCTGTAACACACAAAAAATAGAATCATTTTTTTTTAATCAAGATTTTCTCTGTATCTTGATGTGAAATTCTTGGATTTTATAATTTATAATGTAAAATAGACCCCCTTTTTCCTAATAATAATAGACCTAATTTTTCATTACACCTACTATAAGCTCTGACGGTTTATCTAAATATGGCATGGGCCCAGCAAACCGATTTTCCTGTATTTTCCGAATGTTACGCATCTTTTTTTTAGTTAGTATTCAATATGTTAAAATACATTGAGATTTCACCATTTTATAGATCGAATTGATTCATTTATTTGGAATCTATTTTATTTCAGTTTATGATAAAATGGTAAATACTTTTTTGGTCACATGTCACCTCCAGATAACTGCATCATCTCGCAGGGGGGGTAGATTGCGGCGATAAATTTTCCCTGCTCGAGGGTGATGTATGCTGTACGTTGTAGACAAGGGCAGAGGCGCTTATTTTTCGCAGGTGCGAAAATAAAATGTTATCCCATTAGACTTAGCAAAGAATTTATCATCGTAAATATTATTGAAATTCTGTAAACGCGTCCCGTTGCTTCCTTCAAAGATCGCGTCGAGGTGAATAAATGAATATATGAATATCACTCGGGCAATAAATTTCTCAAAAAAAAAATTTCCTTTTCCTGGGTTTTATTTTCTGTTTCTCTTCAAAATGTATATCGCTTGACAGCACAAGCGTACCCATTCATATTTAAACGTTTTGCTACATTCTTCACATTTTCAGCGTATAGGCATAACCTCTCCCACTGGGAATATTTAATACACCCCCGCGTCCCCGGGAAGAAGGACCGGTTCAATGGTAGCAAAATAAAATATTGATTATCGCCGATAATGTATTTTAAAATTATTAATTTTTAGCGACACTCTGTATGTATCATAACGCTGCTTTCTCACGGGGCCATTGTTAGATCTCGAATGGCACTTTGGTAAATAAAATATCGTTTCTTTTATTGATTGTTTCCGCTCATACAAAAAACATTTTCGCACAAAGCCAACAACGGCGAGCACCGAGACCCTAAGAGTCAGAGACCATATGGCTACACGACAAATTTGCTGAATTACGACGTCCATATTTTCCGTTATGAGCATTTTCAGCATTTTTCTCTACTCGCTGCTCTATTCTGCATTAGCATACCGTGCACAGTGGCTGCCGGAAATTCAATTACGTATCCTTATAACGTGTTTTTAATATTTTTTTTGTATTTCGCGGTCTTTCCGGTAAGAGGGCTATTATCATATCCGATTTTTTTTGCAATTATAGAACGAAAAGGTTCCGATAATGGACGCTGTTACCCTTGAACGGCGGAAGTGTCTCGTTCCAGCTGAAATTAATGAAATATTTATATCGTTATTACATTTAAAAACCAAAATCAACCCATTCATATTATATTATTACTAGATTTGTCATATTTGGGTCCATTTTTTTAATATTTTCATATTACGTAATTAATTAGGTAAATACTTTCTCTAATGCATTTTTTTGGATATCGAATTCTTTAGTTTCTTCTAAAATCCTTTGTGTAAAATCTTTTCAATAATTTCTCTATTTTCTTTTTCAATTGTCTAATTCATAATTTTTTTATACCTTTTAGAAAGGTATTTTTTCGTGTCCACATGTATGCTGATGTGACCTTTTTCCATCCCTCTCCTATATTTTTATTTCCTAAGAGAATATAAAAATTCATCTAAAACACTTTAAGTGTGAGTGTTCCCTTCTTATTTATTATTTCTTAGTGGGTCTTAAAAGTGGTAATAGCTCCCTGGTCCATGGGTTGTAAAATACTATTAGCAATAAAAGGTAAATACACAACTCTAAGTATTTAAAAATTAAATGCAATACAATATTTTAACGCTTATTAGATTAAATTATTTTATTTTGTGGAAAAATTATCTGAAAATAAATAGGACGTTTCAGCATACAGTCCATATCAAATTTTCAAACCATCCCCTACTATCAGAAAATTCAACTGATAAATGAAACGAAAACAAGCGAAATTGACAAATCTCGACATGTTCAGTATGATTTGTGATGGCGCTATACATGGACGTACAAATCAAGCATGTTAATTCATTTATAATTATTGTTTTTTTCTAAAACCGTGTTATATAAAGCGTGTTATACAAAAATACTTCACAATTATAATGCCGTGTTATGTAAAATCGTGTTGTATAAAACCGTGTTATACGAGGCCTGAGTGTATTATTAAAATACGTTTTGATAACTACAGACATTTACATTTTTTTAACCACACTGTTTTCCTATTATTATTTAATTAAATTAACTCATAGTTTTTATTAAATTTCATTATATTTCCAATGATGAACTTTTAAAATTATTTCATATTGAATATTTTCCAGGAATTTTCACTACTGAAAATGAAAAATTTGCATAGTTATCTAATAAAATTTATCACGAGTTATTTTCAATGAGCTTTTATTTATTAGTTGATATAGGATTTAAGTTCAAATTGTTGACCATATTTTTTTGTTTGTTTCAGGTAATTGATTCTGCAATAAATATGTCTGTCGTCTGGTAACTATACGTCCACGTATGGATGAAAATCTTTTACACATTTCTCAATTCGACTTTAATCTGTTCCCGACGCGAATATGTAGCCATAAAAGACGTCGCATTAATACTTCAGAAAATTACATTCGGCCATAAAGTCCAAAAGGCTGAACGTCAATATTTTACGACTGCCATAGTATGACATCGCACAATACAAAGTAATAAAATGAGACTTACACGCATTGCAGACCGAATCAATCCCGACGATGCACGCTCCGGTGAAATCCCGGATCGACGCCGCTTTATCGACACGTACATATTTATGAGAGTTTTCACGGGATTTGACCGGCGGCGGCGTTAATTGCTAAAGTTTCCCCACCTGAGAAGCCTGGCTCGGATTACAAACGATTTATATAACTTATGTTGTTTATTCGGCGGCTGCGGCTTTCGGTAAAAGTTGATAGAGGAGGCCATCGCTAATAAACACGGAGCGATACATCACCAGACTTACCGGGCTTACCGGCACGTGAGGTAAACGGGATGATGAGAAAAGTTTCCAGTCATAACTGTTACGATTGCGGCCCGAACACACGCTTCTCATCCTCGTAGCCCCCGCTTCTTTGATGCCACAACTTTGTGTCGCATCCGCTCTTCTGCATTTGATTGCAATTTCAAACATGGCACTGTAAACGTACGCGATGAATGCATCAAATCTGTAATTGCATGTGTAATGTTTTAGTAAATTACATCTAATATCAACGCTAAACATGTGTGGATCCCTTTTGCTTACGTTATAGTTATGATTAAGATTGTGTTTATCCCCATATGGCGCTCGCCGTCCATATGGCCAGATTGTGCGGCGCACACAGGCGACGCGCCCGCATCAGACGCACAGGGATAATTAAAATTCTGCACACAGGTACCAGAAACGCGCATCTCGGCACGCTACTGATTATGATATGATACATTTCTGTATTTCTTTCTTTCTTATACAGCGAGTCCTTTTTAATGAGCATTACCTATATAAGCAATACTTTTATTCCATATTTTTTTCTGAAATAAGCTGGATAAATTTCCACGCTAATTCCTCATCATTCAATTTTCAATCGAATATTTGATTTCTGTTCGTGAATAGTCTTTGAATAACTTATTTATTGTAATATCAAGAAGGACGCCGTCATTCCTGCGGGAATAGTTATATTATCTGAATGTGGAAAATGTGGAAAAAAAATACAGTTTTTTTTAATGAATTTTATTATTATTTATACAATAATTCCATTCTTTGTTTTTGCTATCTCAATTTTTCAATTAATATCAATGGAGAAAAAAATACTCATAAAACTAAAACAGAACTTTACGATAGTTCCATTGAAAAATTTATGTCTTATGTATTTTTTTTCCACATTCAGCACACCCAACAGCAACACCACAGTACGCCCCTGACAGATACCAACAAGTCAACCATGATTTTAACTCGATTATTTTTCAAGGATTTTATAACACTTATCACCTCCTAATATAGGTGTTATCAACTCTTTCCCTACATATACCCCTTTAAGTTAAATAATCTCCTTCATAGACCCCCTTGCATTTTTTGCACCAGAATCATATGCACCTGCATCAGAAAATGTAGCAGTAATATTACATTAAATGACTATAGGAATTTAAAAATTAAATACAATTCTAAAATGGAAAAAAACCCCAGAAGGTCCATCTGAATCCTGCTTCCGTTTAAAGACCAGCTTCTTCGATATTTTAATTTTTTGTAGAATAAGACCTTCTCCAATTATCTTCTACATATATTTTTCTACAGCTTAAGCGTCAGTCCGATCTATATTCGCTCTTTATTTTAATAATATGGATTATGTTTTTCTTTAGAAAATGTTCAATCCGTTAATGGTGAAAGTTAAGCTTTATATAACCAATTTAAAGTTATTTTCCTTAATCCAAATCATTGATCTTTTCTATTGTTTCTTCGTGCGCTATTTTTGCATTATTTAAACTTATGGAAAATACATTTAGATAACTTTCAAATTCAGTTTGTTATTATTTTTTTGTCAGAAAAAAATCGAAAATAGAAGGATATATATGCATTTTATACAAAGAAATAATTCTACGTCTAATTAAACGTCTTTAAGATATATTAACTTGTTAACATTTTAATCTAAAACTTAAAACTCTTTCATTATTTTTTAAATATAATTATTTTGTAAACTGTAATTAAAGCAAAGCAACGGAAAGTTTTCTTAAACCGCATAAAAAAGAATCAGTTCGGAACTCAGTCCATTTACAGGGATTAACGTGGAAAATCGTGTAACATAAATTAATATATTATTTTTTTTAATATATACAAAAAAACGTTTTCCGTAGCAATTTGTTTTGCACATGATTAACACTACATATATGACGCATATGACATAATTATGAAAACATTCATTGTTATGTTTCTATTGATAAGATTGTCAATTATTTAAAAATTAAACTATGTGCATGTTGCTACCGACAAAATGCTGTTTAATTTAATCGACGCATTTTTATTGCGAATTTCGTTTGTGATTGTGAGTATCTAATCAGCATTCGACTTTATGTGCCATTGTTTGAAATATTTAATTAATTTTACATTATTGTGTATACTAGGTCATCCCATAAGTAATGTCGTTATTCGAGTTGAAATTGTTAAAATATTCGTTAAATTATTATCGCGTTATTATCCGCGCAATTCTGACTTGAATGCACGCGGATACTGATCTAGCCCCTCATACAAAAAGCTAATACATCAGAAATTTGATAAAAAAAAGGCAACAGTGCAGCAAATCCTGTAAAAATTGTTGTAGAAGTATAAAATGAGGTTGCTCTGATTTTAAGTGCGTCTGTAAATTTCAGCATGGTGGACATTAGCTTGAAAGCTGTCCGCTGTCATGTGCGCTATGTCCTCCTAGCGCAAGTGTTAAGCACATCTGAGAAGATCGAGGATCTTCGTTGGGAGAGACGTGTGCGTTCTCCGTATTCTCCCGACCTTGCTTCTAACACAATTTTATTTATGGAAAATATTACATACTTTTTTTTTATTAAGCCAGATGATTTCTTTAGGTATGGCAGTAAATCTCTATTGTAGTATTGGATGAATGTAATTGATTCAAACGGGAGAAATTAAATGAATGAAAGTGGCCCCTGACCCGATGTGGGCCTCTGTCACTCTCCAACTGCCTGCACCTCATTAGATACGCGTTGGCTTCAACCTTGTAGACAGGATTGGATCAGATCTCCAGTCTTTGAGCTTCGACCCATCACTCGATGGGCCGATTCCTAATTCTTTTTGCATCAGTTGAGTGCTACGAGCACCTCCAGTAGCAGCTACGACTCCGAATCGACATTGATAGTCCGCAGGATCTATGGATCATGATTGGCCGAACCGCGACTCCAACACGTGACAACACTCAATTTAATTTACAGTACACTCTCGATTATCCAGGATAATGGTTGTGAGGATCATATTGATCAATTGCACAGATAATCTGAACAATTATTTTCATTTAATTTCAAAATACATCATTTTAGAATTTTCCTAATTTTCCTTATTATTCTTTATATTTTAATGGTGTAAATTTCTATCTGAGGGTCCAAGTCTAACCGATCTTTGAGAAACATACGTTTTCACAATTCTTTTGAACTGAACAATTATCCTATTTGCAGTCAGTTAGGTATACATTTTAATGAGATGGATGCATCTGCTTTTCCTGAACCAGTTATATGTTTGGCTTTGTTTTGGCTAGTGCAACTCTCATGTCATTTGTCACGTCTAATTTGTTTCCGAGATTTTGTTTTGAGATTAAGTAGTGTGGAAAAAGTCCTCTCACACTTATAGGTGGATGTGGTGGCAAATGGAATCAGCACTCTTAGAGCCATTTATGAAACATCAGGATACGACTGTGCCATTGTAACCCAAAAATCACTACAACACTTTTCACGGAAAACGTGTTTTGCATCCCCATCGTTTATTAAATCAATAAACTGTTCTTGAATTGAATTATCACTAATGGAAAGTAAAAATGGGTTATTAACACTTTATGAGCCATTCACGCCTTTTGGCTTGATTTTGTAGCCAAGCGTTATGAACCGTTCACGCCTTTTGGCGTGAGAGCCATACCCATTTTTTTTTCTGATAACGATGCACAATGTAATTCTACTATTTGACCACAGATGGATACCCGTGCATGTTAGCTTGGATTATCATCAAATGAAACCATGCGGCCCCCAGGCTAGGTTTGATGTAAAACCTTGCGGCTCATTAAGTGATAATAAATCGATTTTTGCAAATTCCCCGTATATCAGTAAAATAGTAAGAAATTTCTTCGCCAAGAATTGATAATTGTCTTTTCATCACCTCAATCATATCGTCATCGATGTTAAGATGATTTTCATCAATATAAATGTACAGCTGTGGAAATGGGGTAAAATTCGTATTGTCTAATAGTCCATAGTTAGAGCTTTATTTTGAAAGCTGCTAAAAAGTGCCAATGAGCACTGTGATATCTTTTGAGAGAATTCACAGATTCACGTCGACCAAAAATGACAGCGACATAAGAAAACGGAAATCTCCATAGATGCCTTTATTATCCTGCCTTTTTAGTTCTTTAGAATGGAAATAATGGTTGGTCGAAATACGTTTTGTTAAAAATAAATGTGGAGATCGAGTCAAAAACATAAAAAAACATCGGTTACATTTTATAAGTATAAAATGTAACCGATGTTGTAAAAAAGAAATGTTTCATTTTATAAATATAAAAATGTGAAAACATATTAGTATAAAAACATATCATCATTCTTTCAAATCTCCATTGTTAGAATTTTCTTTCTGGCGTTAGACCTTTTTATAAAACCAAACTCTCGCATGGTAGTTGAGGCCAAAGGAACCTGAGTCTCACACGTGACGTGAGACTCTTGGCCATTGCTGGCATTGGACGTACATCTTCTACCATGTTGGTATCGGATTTTACCCTCTCGACTGGGGTTTTCCTTTCCAGGGTATACTGACTCTGTGGTGAGAAATCCGTTAGAGACCAGATAGTCACCCATAAGTAATGTCGTTTTTTTTAATGAAATTCAAAACAATTTTTCTTATACTTTATTTAACTTTTCTTATAAAAAATAATTCCCCATATTCTCTATAAACTTCTGCCACCTTTCTTTCGAATCATCCATACCCTTCTTATAAAACTCTGCGGGTTTTGGCTGAAAATAGTCTGAAAGGGCTGTATTCACTTCTTCTCAGGAATTGAAATTTTGATCTCCGAAAATGTTCCATAGAACGAAATAAGTAAAAATCAGATGGTGCAAGATCCGGCGATTATGGAGGATGCAACAGGGTGACCCATCCAAGATCCTGAATTTTTTCACACGTCAATTTCGCAACATGAGGTCGCGGGTGAATGCGTGTGGGACCCAAATACCTTCTTTTTGAATCTTTCCTAACTTCTTTAGGATTCTCTGAGCATTGGACCAGGATGTACCGACCTTTTTCCGAATTTTTCAATGGTCAGCATCGGGTCGTCTTCGATTGCAGAATTCACGGCTGCTTCGTCTGTCTGTCCTGTTAGAGTTGAACCCACCAGACTTAACTGAAGTCACAGAAGCGATTTTTTTTCGTGTGTCTTATGTTATGTCTACTTCTGACACACTAGTGTACATGAATTAAATTGTAACCACTCAATGTTTTATTTATCGACATATTTAAAACCTTCACGTATACAAAAAATATATTTCTCCAAAAACAACATCAATTATCGGACGATCTGATATTTGAAAATATGATGCGAGAATAGAAAATTTTTGTCCCGAGGGGGAGGGCAGGGAGCATAGCTCCGCTCGGATCTGATGATGGAAAAATGAAAATTCGCGTAACACACGTCGTATGTATCAAAGCAATATTTTATGTCGCGGAGAGGGCGGGGGCGCACAATGTGTGTGCGAAAGCACTTGTCGTTCGCATCTTTGCCGCGAGGGCATATCAAATATGAATATTTTGTTGCGCCCTGTCGTTTGTATCCGTTGTCGTCGTCGTGATTTCTGTTTGCTCGAATCAGCGTACCGGCTGAAATCTCGAACAAACAGGGAGCGCCTCCACAAAGAGGTCCCGTCTCGCGTCCGCTGTTTTGATAAATCTCCGCCGGTTGATTGACGGCCTCTCCGTCAGTGAATGATGGCTTCCGAAGAGTGGCCGACAATGCCGAGGGAGGCCGACAAACGGAAATGACAAAAATTCTCGACATCCAGATGTTTCAAACGGAAAATTGGACCGGCGGCTGCGTCACTTCACCTGAGTGCTACCTCCGTACCCGTTTCAATTAACGTCTAGCAAATTGAATATTCCGCATAAGAAATGTTGCCGAATTTCCGTCGCTCCTTTCTTCGGCCGCGGCTATTTTTACGGCCCATTCTTGTTTGTCGAGGAGCGGTGCAATATCTGAATCCGGCGTCCTCGGGAATGCCGGGCACATACTCCGGCATGTCCTCCGATGCGCCGGAATGCGAATCTCTCCGCGGAGACAATGCATCGTCCTGTGGTGCATCATATTAACTTAGTTACCTCGCGGCCGCAAAAAACGTTAACTCACTCCCGGAATGATGTCGATAAATTTCTTTCGTGCCCGCTCAATAAAACCTGAATGCCTGTCCGGATCCGCGTCCCTCGTCCCGACGTCGGACGTGTCCTCCGAGAGCCTCTCTATCTATCCGCACTGTATCTGATCGGCGAGTCGTGGTTTTTGCTTCGCCTTCTTTTTGAACCGAAGCTATCGTGTCAGATTCATTCAGCGAAACAAATTATATCGAAATATTTTCCACAAAAATATTTTTCTACAACTTTTTATCGCGAATTTCCCTTCTCGGTACGTTTTTATTTATGTTTTCCGTGTATCTTATTTTTGTTTAATATCAGGTCGTTCCATAAGTCTTTGCGTTTCACTCAAATACATAACTGTTTGTATATTACATAAGTTATATACATTTGTTATATACATAAGATATTTATAGCATTCCTTCGGTGTTCGTCAATAGAGGTAGTGTCAATGCTTAAATAAATTTAGTAATGCTGTATGCTTGATGAGTCTATCTTGGGGGGGGGGTGGTCTATTTACACCTCTTTTGATTAAAATCCTACGTGTTATAAAACTATTTTTTATTTGTCTAAAAAAGCCCAAAGAATAAATATAAATAACCATTGACCTTTATTGTCCGCAATTACGAAAAAAAATCAAATCAACAATTTAATTTTATATGACTCACAGTCATGAGATCATGGTTGAGACGGAGGTGTCCTCCTGGTGGCAAAGACCCGCCTCAGGGTTATAAGGCCACGTAAATAAAAATAAAAATAAAATGTTTTTTTCGCTCCGGATATGAGCGAGAAAAAACATCGCGTATGTGCATATCATTAAAAACTATTTTATTCTTAGATAAATCCATTTTTAAAACAAATGTCAAGGTATTGTCGAAGTCAATATCTTGACTTGAAATGTTTGGGGTCTATTTTCATACATGCATTTCATACAAAATAGACCCCATCGGCTCCTAACCGTTGGTTTTGAGCCGTCGTGATCGGTTAAACTAAGAAAGTACAGTAACCCCCCCCCCCCCTATAACGTCAAGATAGGTTCCACGTTATAGGGGGTTTGTAAAATGGGCAGACAATTACGATAGATCGTTTGAAATCGACTCTGACCTTAAAAAGTTATATTTTGAATTAGGTATCAAATAACTAATTAACAGTGGAAAATGTTTCAAGAAAAAGATGTAGAATATTATAGTTGATTTAAAGTTATAACGTTGTTAGCGTTTTTTTTTCAACCCGAATATCAAAAAAAAATTTAAAAAAAATGCAGACTTATGGACCGACCTAATAGTATCGTATATGAATCATTCATCACAACCAATTACTAGAGGTTGAATAACTTCAGTAATCGAACGGAAATTGATTCATCTGCACAATGGTATTATATTCAACGCTAGTTCTAAACGTTTAATCATAATATAAGTGGTTTTCAAATAAATTTATATTTAGAAAAATATATTTAATAATTCTTATCGGACCGTAAGAGCATTCGTTTATGCATTGCTAGTGATAAAATAGTGGCTGGAATTTTACATTTTCTCGACAATATTGTACATATTTTTTTGAATAATATTAAGTATACATTAAAACTTCATCTTACGAGATGAATGATTTTCACTATATTTTTTTACCTGATGTTTTCCAATGTTTATGCGTCTACGTTATTCTCCAAAAATCTTTATTTATTCCAACTGAACTAATGAAATCGCAGCATCCAGCTAAATAAAAAATAGGGCCAATGCCGTTATTTAAAAAGCCCTCTTCCCAAATTGTGCACGACTGCTTTTTTTCTATAACGCGTGATTTTTTTCTATAACGCGTGCTTTTTTTTCTATAACGCGTGCTTTTTACAGCTTGGTTCCGTTTTCTTCGTTACATGAGGGCCCACTGTATATAAACGTAATAAAATCTCAACACAAGAAGATTTACATTATAAGCTGAAGCTTTGAAACTCCATAATATTTTGAGTAATACAAGTAATTTTGCCTAATCTTCACGCAAACGGTTTTATTTAAATATCAAGTTTATATACATGAATTATATATGCTTATTGAATTATATTAAGTGTACTTTGTTAAAACGATTTTTTTTAAATCAATGTACGACATCGGTCTTAATTTGTGCAGATTATTTTCTAAAAATAATTTCTATAGAAACAAAAATCATTATACGTAATTTTGATTTGAGAATGTTATCGCTCATCTTAGAATTGTCGATGTATGCACTATCGTTAAGGAACATCTTTCTCGTCCAATGTAAGACATCGGTCTCTTATTCAAATATTGTGAAGAGACCGTGCTCGGTGAAGATTAGCAAACACCGAGATTAATCAGGACGCTGTTGGCTACAAGACACTCGGTTGAATTACCTCCGCAAACACACACACATACAAGAACGGCACATTCTTGCGAATTTCTATACGTAAATAAATTTAAATGGAATCAAACGGCATCCATGCTGGCACACGGGAGCCCAGTATTCATTACCTGTTCAGATCCTCAATTAGCCGATGCTGCTTTCCCTTATTTTGTGGCCCACCCCACTTTAACTTCACGGCCAGCCGGCGTTTACCTTTCTTCCCTTTGTGACTGTCATAAACAATTATATTTTAATAAGAATTAAAATCCAGTTCACAAAGAGTCTTTTGAAGCGGCACTACCGCCGATTTGCCATGCGCCCAATTTAAATTATAATTATTGCGCAAATTCCTCCGCCATGTATTAATATTATCTACTATATCAATTCGGAACTTGCGAATAAATAAATTAGTTTTTTTTTTTCAGCGTCCATCTTATTAAAATCTCTCTGCGGAATTCTTTATAACTCCATTAATTAACGAGAAAAAAATATATATATTACTCTTCGTCTTGAAATTTCCTCCCCTTTGATCGTTTCTTCAAAAATTGCAAAACTTAATAAAATTCCTTTATATATATTTTTTATTTATTTTTTCATCAATCACTCGAGGCAAGTTTTTGCGTTCGCGATTGAGAAACCCTGGATTAAATCGTACGCCGGACAAAAAAACGGGTCCTGACTGACGACAAGCATCCTTCCTCCGGGATAAATATGTCTTCTCATCAGGATACCGACGTTAATGTATGCCGACCACCACACATCTTGCGGCCTCTGTATCTCCCCATCTTGTTTATTACGCAAACATTCTGGCTAATTTTTTACTTTAATATATATTTATTTGTTCGCGTCCATCGTATTTTATTTACTATCTTCGCGGTAATTGAAACTTTGATCATGCTATGGTAATATAAATACGCGGAGGAGGCTCTGCAACCCTCGTTTTAATTTTGTATCTACTCCCCCCCCGATGTTCAATGGGTTCTTAAATTTTAATTGGTTTCAAATTTTATGCTTTCCTTTTTAAAAAAATCCTTTTAATGCTTAACGTCGCCGGCTTCCACCTTTTTTTGACGTTATTGCCTGATTTTCTTTCGCTTTTATTTTATCAAAATCCTCTTTCCTCGTTTGCCTCCTAGACTGAAAGTCTTTTCTTGGCACTTTTCTACGGAGCTGAAGGCTGGCTAATGCCCTCCGACATCACTACACGAACACTGATACAGACTACCGCTGGATCCGATACCATTTTTTTTTTTTTGCCTCCGCCGTTTTTCAATCATCTGCTCTTCACGTTCGGCTAGAGAGTCATTATCCTGTTTTCATTCCTTTTTTGTCCAGGATAATTTAAGTGCTTGCTGCAAAAAGTAATTTTCTGATCTTCTCGAGGTGTCTTTGGCCCAGTTACATCGCATTAGGGCGCTTTTCTGCTTTTTTTTTAGGAACTGTAATGATGCTTTGTCGTATAAACTTTTCTTCAGCATGCATTAAAATGTAACAACAAATAATCATCTTGTATTATATTATATTAAAATCATTTATTTTCCAACTTCCGATAGTAAAACAAAACGTTTACGGTAATTATTAAATTATTTTGATTAAGATTTAATATTTTTAAATCCTAGGACAACAGAATATTCTATTTAACCCTTTATAGGGCAAAGGAATATATCGAAATTTTGATAGTGGAATAAGTCATCTTTATCCGATTAAAAACAAATTTTCAGTAAATATTTATAATAATAAATAGAATACAACACAATTTTACGATAACTTATTTTAAATAAATTCAATATTTTAAATTAATTACTAAAACGCAATACCTCAAGTTAGAGATAGATTAGAAATAGACTTAGGTCAAAATAAACGACTAATATTTTTCTCTAAAAAAATTATATTATTGTACTCATTAATAATAAAAATATTTTTACTAGAAATCTTGACATGTTTGTAGTGTAACATTTTTTATTAAGTGAACTATTAGACTAATCCTGAAATATTTTTTTCGATTAGGCTTAATACATATTTAAAAATAATTAATATACAGTCAACCCTTCTATAACGTTCAGATAGGGACCACGCTATAGAAAAAAAAAACGCTTTAGAAAGTTAGGCACCCATACAAAATTTGGGGTTAGGTTCTTTCTTTGCGATTTGAAGCAAATCAAATAGTTGACCCATTTTTATATTTTCAATGACCTTGCACGTGTTTAATTGGATAACACTAGCTCGAGTCTATATTCACAACAGATGTGCCAGGGGAGTTCAAAGGGACAGTTTTTTAGTTAACTTTTTAAAAATGATTTTGAATATGATGAATAAATAATACATTAAAGAACGAAAATTGAAAAATATAAACATTTTAAATTAGGTAATTATGACTTAAAAATCGTATGCATCTATTTGCTTGATCATGGTGTTCCTGACTATACAGAGTAGAAAATATTTTCTTACTGTATTGTGATAAATATATCCCTGGAACGTTTTTTGACGGTGATTCACCAAAAGAACCGAGCACGCCTACTGAGTTAAAGGGGCAAACAGCTACTGACAATTATTTTAATATATTTATGAAAATTTTAATTTAACCTTGAAAAAATTACGTTTTGTAAAACGAACGCTATAGGAAGGAACGCTATCCAAAAAACCGCCGCAAACGCTATAGAAAAAAACGCATTAGAAGTGAACGCTATAGGAGGGTTGACTGTACTTCGTCTATTATTTGGCTCAAGTTATGTGAAACTTATTCAAAACTAAATTAATCTAAAATTTTCTATTTCGGTGTTCATATGCTTTATATTGAATAGAACTTCTCTGTCGAGGGATTAATCAGACTATAAATAAAATAGTTTGACTCTCTGGATTTTAATTATTGCGAGTGGTTTCAACTGATAAGTTAATATTTTTTGTTTGGCGCAATTTTCATAATCTCGCTATATTCCTAGTTTTTCCCGCGCAGTCTCGGCCGATCGGATTAATTATGTTTTTTTAAACAATTAACAAAACAGCTGGGCAATGCATTTTCTTTTATTACGCCTCCCGCTGTCGCCCGTCCCTGAGTTACGGTCCCGGCGCGCAAGCCGTTTTAATTAACTCCGGGCAAGAAAAGTTAATTGTACAACGGCAAGTTTTCTTCGTCGTCGTCTTCCTCTTGCTCCACTAGCAGAAGAACGGGCCGAGATTAGCTCGCGGGCCCTTTTTTGCGGGGCCGGGGGAGGAGGCTCTCCGGAGATGGTTATGGCCGAGTCGGTTATTTGTTCGCGGGGTCAGCGGTTCTGATTGGAACTGGAAGCGGTTGCCAGCTAATAACTCGGCGCCGTAATTGCTCAACCCTCGCAGGGTTATCTGCCGAGATAACGGCCTCGGCCACGGCTCCCCTGCGTGCTAATGTGCTCACGCATTTCGCGTTTATGGCCCGATGCTGTACCCGGGCCGAATACATCTCCCGGCCTAATCTATTTATCGTTATCGGCTCGGCTGACGAACGAACGTAAAACTCGCTACGTCTTATCGCAAAATTTAATTTCACGCCCTGCAATGATTGTTATTTGCAAATTGTCGACACGTCCCAATTTTCGATGTTGGCACGTGATTCGGAGCCGTGTCGTATCGGATGTAAATCCGGCTCGCGTTCCCCGGGCATGTATCAAAAAGTTGCAAAACACACTTTTGCCCGAAGTTGGGCTCAGCTTTTGACCTTTCGCAGTATCGCTAAACATTCATCCGTTTTTATGGCATAGCGCGTTTCTATTGTTTCAATTTCCTCTTGGGCACATTTTTATCATACGTAAAAAATACGTAAAAATTCCGCACACTAGATGCAACAATTCTTCTTCTTCGGTTGTCTCGTTTGTTTTTGAACGTAGGCGATCTACATGTCCTTGTTATTTCTCCGTATAATTATCTGTTTTTGGGGAGATCACATGGGCGCGCTGTACCTATTGTGCTGTGCACACAGGCGCCGGGGCACTAAATGGGAAAGATTTTAAAATATAAAATAATAATTTAATAAAATGAATTACATATCTTAAAATAAGTTTCTTCAAGCACACGACACGTACAAAGGCGATAGTTGAAGTTCTGCACACAGGCGCCGGATACTTTCTACTTTTTCCTCCATTTTAGTTAACGGAAGGCGATACTTTGATCCACAAATGATGTGTCCAAAGTACGCGATTTTACGTGTTTTATGGATGTCCAGAAGCTTCCTCTCCTTGTAAAGAAATTGAAGAATGATAATATTCTTGACGTGTTCCGTCCATGGAATCTGCAATATTACGCGGTTTCACTTTTACGCGGTCAGAAAAAACAATATTTTTTTAAGAATCAAACATATTTTGTGGCAAGTGTCACTCAAATGCATATATTGCATCAGATTAACTCCCACTTCAACGACCAGACGTCTGTAACCCCCTTCATTGCGCGTGCAGTACGTCAAATATTGTTGTAAGTTTTGCATCTCTTGCAAAAACTTATAAACTGAATGAATCTACTGTTCGTACAATTAAAAAAAACGAAATAACTGTTAGAGGAAGTGTCACCTCCGAATCCCCGATCAGTTCTAAATATACCTCATACGTTAGAGATGTTATAACATTTAAATGTCGATTTATTAAATTTATTTCTTAATAAAATTGATTTTTTTTATGCCTCGTTTTACGCGGTTTTCTGGAACCTATCCCCTTACTTTATATGAACTCGAAGTCTCGATTTACGCGGATTTTTATTTTCTGGAACCTATCTATCATTTTTGTATGATCTTGAAGTCTCGATTTACGCGGTTTCAATTTCGCGTTTGTTTCTTGGAACGTATCTACCGCGTAAATCGAGGGATTGGTGTATATGCATATTTCAAACGCTACCTGTTCGCTACCAGCAACATTGATTTCGCTTAACCATATCGAAGCACAGAACATTCGAGACATAGAGTTCGGAGACGGATCTTCAATGAGAGTCGGCGACAATATAATATTTTTTATAAATATTTATATAAATCTAAAACCAAATAGAGCACCTATACGTACTTTTCTCCACCTCAGACAGAAGCTCAAAGATACCATTCTTATCTCAACAATATTTTACGAGGTATTCTTTTTTGGCTATTTAATGTAAGGCACATTTCTTGTCGTCGTCGTCGTGACTTTCCAACCGCCGTCGTTATGACCTTCATAACATTGTCTCTGTTTTAGTTCTTTTGGTTCATTATTCATTATGATCCTGTTGATTTCCTCGTTTTTACATGTACGCTCATTTTTTACTATAATTTATTTCTCCAAATTATCTTTGCTTCATTTTCTTTGTATTAGAAGTTTGAGTTGTTAAGTATAACCATCAGATGACTAATCTAATTAATTAAAAGCGAAATTTTTAACACGGATGATTTCTCCACATTTTGAGTTTTGTATTGCAGCTACTTCTAGTCGCAATCTTAAGAAAGGTCCACCCATCCCTCTACGCATTTGTACATCAGCAACGGCTATTATTTATTATTACCAAAGCTAATTAAAATCTGCCTAGAATACACGTACAGTTAAACCCCCACTAACACTAAAATCGGGACCGTGTAATTTGGAGTCGTGGTAATTGGGGGAGTGAAGCCGTCCGGCTGTGTGCGTATAACCTGGCACGTGTTAAATACAGACGCTATGAGTTTGACTGTATGTGAATGCGACCATTACTAATTAGAGTTGCGGGAATATTTCAACTCAGCGCGTAATTCGGAGTAGTGTAATTGGGAGTTCCACTGTATATTTATTTTCATAATATCCGGTTTCTTTAGGTTAGAGACATTTTTGATTTTGGCAATCCGTATCATCCATTACCACACAGTCTTCATCAGTAGACATTCCCATTTTTAACAATCTTAATTCTTTTAACCCTTTTCCTGCCAAGATGTTGCTTGTTAATACAAAAATCTGCGTGTTAATTTATTCATGGTTACCGACATTCTAAATACTTAGATCCAAATATAAATGTTCTCTAATCTATTTAGGTTAAAATGTTGGTACAATACATGACCTTTATGTTCTGCAAAACTGAGATTATAAATTATTTCGCATTAGCGTAACTGATAGTCATGACGCCATTTAGCTTTGTGGTAAACTTTTACTTATTTTTGATATACTAATTTTAATTTACTTGCTCCCTCATCTCTAAGTAAAATTATCCACTTTGGGGGGAAATTATCATGATTTTCTTGAGTAGTAGTTTTTGTTACCCTCTGCACAGTACAGTCAGCCCTTCTATAACGAAGAAATTTGGTCCACGCTATAGAAGTCGAGGCAAAATTAGGGAAAAGGGCTTTTTAATTTTATTTTGTAAATTGAACTAAATTAATATTTACGAAGGAAGCGCTATATGAGGGATTATCGGACTTAAAGGAGTATTTGTTGTAATTATTTGCAATGTTGGCCTGCCGGCCCAAAGAGGGGCCTGCCCCTCCGTAAGGCTAGTGGATCAACCTGCACCTGGATTACGTAGCCAACTAATGTTGTTCTTGGCGTGCTCCGAAATGACGGAGGAAACTCCAACAACGACGAGCATGCGAAGAATGGCAAAGTAAAAGCCATACGCAATCATCATCATCATCATGACAAACATTGCTGTCCGGTTAACTTATTTTTTGTAGATGGAGTCAACCCTTCTCAGCGCCATGCAGAACTTCCTGAAATGTCAACCTTCTGAATCATAATATTAATTTTGTTACCATCATACCTATAAATTTGTAATTTAACTCTAACCACTTCTTGTTTGCATATAACATTTGACCGCAATGTATCATATAAATGAGTAAATCATGCAGTTTGATATGAATCATATAAAACACATGTAAGTAGTGGTTAAATACTAATTTTCTAAAATGCCCGAGCAATATTTTAGACTCGTGCCGGAAACGGACACGGCTCCGGGTCGTTACTTGTCAACAGTTTATCAAAATATTTACACGTGTCCGACGGTGCTTTCACGTGGCGTCAGTCAGCAGCTCGCGGTCATAATGAGGCCCGACCGTAATTTACCATCTGGCCGCAACGTTTACCTGTATCTGTTTCCAGGTGATCTATGATTTACGATCGTTATCTCGTCACGCCATACCCGGCGTCGGCGGGTGTTTGCATAGCGGCGGCGGTCAGCGGCCACTCTGATGGCTCAGTCCGTCGGGCAGACCTTAATCAAATCCGACGATAAAAAGAGCATTTGGCAGTGCTAATCGGCGTCGGTGTCCTCGAAGACAATTCTCTTTGTGGTGTCGCCGACGCCACGCCCTCCGCTTTGTCCGCTATTCGCTGACCGTTCGAATTACACTGGTGTCATTATCTGCGGATGATTCTCTGCGAAGGGACATGCGCGTCCGGCTTCCGACTCGGGCCGGGTGGTCCCAAGTATTATTGGAAATGACAGGGGCCATTAAAAAAATATGAGTCGGTGTAGTGTTCGGTCGACGACGGTTAGTTTTACGAGCGACGGCGACGCCTCCCCTTCGGCGTCGGCCGCTTTTACGAGACGCCCGTGTCCGACAAGGGACATTCCGTGCACGCGTCCCTGTGTGCATTGCGCGCGTGGCCCTCGCGTATATTCGATATTTTTATTGCGGACCGTGTGTACTATTTCATTGGCCCTTTAGCCCCGACGACAACTGCCTTTATTGCTTTCCAATAGGACGTCGCCCGGCCGCCCTCTTCATAAAAGCAAATACACTGCAGGCGGATTGTCGCTATTTTTTGCTACAATGAAGCACAATTTTATGTCTAACATTTATTTAAAAGGGACCTTAGATATAAAATCATTCTCGCATGGTAGTTGAGGCCAAAGGAACCTGAGTCTCACACGTGACGTGAGGGCTCCCCTTTCGTGTCCATACCGCGGGGACCCGAGCCGTCTTGGTATGCGGTTTTTTTGTAAAGAGTTTCCCTCTCTTGGCCATTGCTGGCATCGGACGTACATGTTGATATCGGATTTTACCCTCTCGACTGTATCCAGGCAAGTAGGAGGGGGTTTGTCTCGGTATTCGTTTGTTCCCTTCTCTAAGGCGTTATCTGCTTATAACGAGTCACGAGTGACAAGTAGCGAGCGACCACACATACACACCTATATATATATATAAAGGCATACATATGCACATCTGCTCAAAATGATTTTTAAGTAGCCGGTTGCAAATGATTATTAACCCTGTCGCGCAATAGCAATCCTTTCATCATGGGAAAGACCTCCTCAGAGAAGGGTCCCCTAGAAAGAACGAAGAGGAGCGAAAGTATCGAGACTAGACCAATTATTGGTCAACAGATTAGGGTTTTCCTTCCCGGGGTACACTGGCTCTGTGGTGAGAAATCCGTTAGAGACCAGAATTATTATTACTCATTAAATATGTTTTTTTTGACTTTTGATAATGATACGAAACTTTTTTCCTCTTCGCTAGTACAAAAAATCGCTCTTTAGAAATCAATGGGTTAAATAGTATTGCAACCGATCCGCCACGGCGGATAGAAAGCAACGGCGTTGCCCGATGCCGTATATTTTGTATGAAAATAGACCCCAGTATTCCAAGTCAAGATATTGATGAATTTTTCATCAATATCTGACTTATAATGCTAATAAAATGCGTTATTCTAAGAATAAAAATAGATATTCATGATATGCTATATAATAATTTGGTCTATATTTTGGAGTTTTTTTTTGCTAATCAATATGACGCGTAAGTGACGCGCGAGCACGACAATGTTTCGACGCGACTGAGGCACGCTCCCGTCTTGTCGCACGTGGTTTCACTCGCACTTGCACATTCACGATGTTTTTTCTCATTCGCATCCAGTACGGAGCGATAAAAAACATTGCGTCCGTGCCAATGGAAACGCATATTGTTTTTATTTTTCTTCACAATTGCTAACAATAAAGGTTAATGATTATTTATGTGTATTCTTTAGACTTTTTTTAGACAAAAACAAAAAAAATTGGTACATGTATAATTCATAAATCAAAAACTTGGGGTTCCAAATAGGCACGGCTTGGTTAAATAGTTCCAATTTTATATACAGTCAGCCCTCCTATGGCATTTCCTTTAAATCGCTATTTTTTACAAAATTCCTTCTCAACCAAATAGCATTGACCTTTATTTCGCTCAACAATGTATTATGGATTTATGAAATATCTAAATTGACCTTAAAAAAATTAGAATTTTGTAGAAAACAGCGATTTACTGAAAACGTCATAGGAGGGCAAACCCTAAATTGATGACTAATAAATGGCTTAGTCTCGATACTTTCGCTCCTTTTCCTTCTTTCTAGGGAACTCTCTCTTTGGAGAGGTATTTCCCATGATGAAAGTATTGCTTTGCGATTTGTCACTTATGACTGGTTATAAACAGATAACAACGCAAACCCTGAACCCTTACTTGCCTGAACACAGTCGGGAGGGTAAATCCGATACCAACAATGATAGAAGTTACACATCCAATGCCAGTAATAGCCAAGAGAGGGAAAACTATTTACAACTGGATTCCCGCGGTATGTTCAGTTCTTTTGGCATCGACTACCATTCAAGAGTATGGTAAGACCCATACACTCAGATAATATATAGTTCGACTGTATATGTTTATTTTTGGGTATGCTTTTATACATATTTGTTGTAAATCGCTGATAGAAAAACTTCTATATAATGATTGGCATAACCGTCAAAATGTGAACCTAACAGTATATATAAGATATTAGTTTATCAAGTGTCTTATCACTAAATGATAAGACAATAAGATATTTTTTACACCATTCCTTCAATTTACGCGATAGCTGCATTCCACCAAAACTACTTATTACTACCATTCTAAGAAATTCCTTTTTTTTATTCAAATCTTTTATTATTTAACGGCGATGATTTGTAGTCAGTTCTCTGGGTCTATAATAAATGTCATCGCATAATAAAATCGAAACTGAACGAGTAATAAAACGCATACGTTGCGTTATTAACTGAAGAGTAAATAATACACTGGAGAGAAATGGCATTATTTCGGTTTAGCGGATGAAGCAAATTAACTAAACGTAAATATTAGCATATTTTATTACTCAGATAAATTACGCGAATCGCTCGTCAGATTATTATATGTACATAAGTGTAAATATGAGCATCAATCCAGTGGCGGGCGTATCTTGTTGTTTTAATTATGCCATTAATATGAAATTCAGATGCTCGTTAGGCGATATGGATGCTCTCGGGGCCGTCGTAATACGTCGGGCTCCTCGGCACAGCCTAATATATTTAGGCGGTTAATCAAAACCAATCTATTCTCGGATACGCGATTATTATTATAATGTATGGTGTAGGAAAAGATCGCTGGGAGATTTTCCTGCACGGCGAAAATGAAATGTGATGACGCCGCTTTTCATTTGCATACTGCGTACCGATTTTCCGCCGAATTATGCAAATCACAATAACTCTTCGTTTATTCTCGAGTGCCACGATTTAAAATAAATAGATTTTTTTGGCGTTATCACTCCCAGTCAATAAAAAAAATCGCGCCAATTTTCATAATAATATTTTCTTGCCATCGTTCTGTACTTATGAATAATTTATATCAATTTTATTTGAAAACGAATCGTGTTGATCATAATAATATCTAATCTAAGCTCTGCTTTAAGCTAAATATTTAAATATATGTAACTCATCATCATCATCATCATCATTTGCCAGTCACAAGGCTCTCACTCGCTGAGGGAGGGCATGGGCCTTACCAAACTCTCGCATGGTAGTCGAGGCCAAAGGAACCTGAGTCTCACGTGACGTGAGGGCTCCCTTTTCGTGTCCATACCGCAGGGACCCGAGCCGTCTTGGTATGCGGTTTTTTTATAAAGAGTTTCCCTCTCTTAGCCATTGCTGGCATTGGACGTACATCTTCTACCGTGTTGGTATCGGATTTTACCCTCTCAACTGTGTCCAGGCAAGTAGGAGGGGGTTTGCCTCGGTATTCGTTTGTTCTCTTCTCTAAGCCGTTATCTGCTTTTAACGAGTCACGAGTGACGAGTAACGAGCGACCACACACACAAACCTATATAGATATACACAGGGATACACATGCACATCTGCCCAAAACGAGTCTCAAGTAGCCGGTCGCAAGTGATTATTAGCCCTGTCGCGCAATAGCAATCCTTTCATCATGGGAAAGACCTCCTCAGAGAGACCCCCTAGAAAGAAGGAAGAGGAGCGAAAGTATCGAGACTAGACCGATTGTTGGTCAACAGATTAGGGTTTTCCTTCCCAGGGTATACTGGCTCTGTGGTGAGAAATCCGTTAGAGACCAGATTTATTTATGCACACAAGGAAATGTGTACACCAACATTTTTGCACTGTTTTGTTGGGTATTAATCATAGTTCAATTGGGCCTCTAGTCAATTAAATCGCATTAAATAGTGATAATAATAAAATATTTTTATTATAAATATAATAAGTAAATGTAATAAATATATCGATATTATGTTGATAGTAAAAATCGACCTTGATTACATTCTCGTATGTGTGTGTGTACATATCATAAATAGCTTATATTTGATCTAATATTTATTTTGATAGTAAATATTGATAGGTTTATTTATTATATATTTTAAATAAACACTCGATTTTTACGTTGGGGTAAAATGTAATACCTTACCTTCCAAAAACGTTACATTACTTAAAACTCTCAAAATCAAAATCAACATGTCACAAACTTATTTGTATTTGTCTAAAAAAGTCTCGAGAACAAATATTATAAATAATCGATGCCTTTATTGTCTGCAATTGCTAAAAATGTATCGATATTTTGGATTTTTATACTAATATATATCACGAATAACTAGTTTTATTCTTAGTATTTATGAATTATTTATGAATTCTTCATCTTGACTTGAAATGCTTGGGGTCTATTTTCATACACTCATTTTATACTAAATTGACCCCATCGGCCGACGCCGCTGGTTTCGAGCCGCCGTTACAGATCGGTTATTACAGTAAACCCCCCATATAACGTCCGGATAGGTTCCACGTTATAGGGGGGTGATTCTATTTTTTGATTTGAAGGAGATCAGTGCATCAAACATTTTAATTTTTAATTTTTTTTTCATTTTTACTTGTTTACCAGCGCAAATGACTTGAATCGCGCGATGAACGATATCCTTACGTATTTTGGCTGACGTAATCTTCCCGCAACTTGCGGGCAGGGAAGATCAACACGATATTTTATTAGTTAATTTTATAAAATTATAAAATATTTTTATGAAAATCTCTATTTAAAGGTTTTAAAAATATGTACGTTATAGGTTTGACGTTATAGGAAAAAAAAACTGCTGCGAACGTTATGGTAGGGGAACGTTATAGAAGTGTAATGTTATAGGGTTTACTGTAATTTACTTTTATTTATTTATTTATTTAAAGATAATGCGTGATTGGCATTACAGAATAACCCAGGTCGCCAATCACGCATAAAACATAAATAGAAGAAGCTTGAAAAAAAACAAAATACAATTTAAGTTATAAAATACCAACAAAATAAAAAAAAAGTAAAAATATTGGAAATAAAGAAAAATAATGTGTAAATAAAGATAAAAAAGTACTATATGTTAAAAAGGAAAAAAAACAAATACCGTCATTACTTGGTCCGTTATATGAAATTATAAAATCTCATACAAAAGATCAACGAAATGGCGATATTTGACTTCAAATAAATCTAAAGTAAAATAAATCTTTCTAAAGCGTATTTTTTCTATAGCGTCAGACAGCTTTCGGACGGCTCCAAAAATATTGGTATATGAAAAATATCGATAAATGCAACCCTTCTCGATACTTAGAAGCAATAATATTTCGTAAAATTTAGCTGCGTTCCATTGAAATCGGCGCATAAATTATTTCGACTTTGGGCCATAACTGCTGGCCTTCAGAGCTGCCCACCAAAATTCACTTGGGCCAACAGTTATGGCCTTCAGAGGGGAAAGGTACACAAAATTAATATTAATTGAAAAATCTTTTCTTTGAGAAGAACGAATGTTCCGCGTATTTTTTGATCAAACCTCGTATCATCAAATTTGCGCGCCAAATTTATATTCAAATCGAGCACGCGCTGTTTACAGCTACAACACGTCCCGTACGAATCGTACGGATGTAATTATTTTCGCATCCAAACATCTCTTTACATATGTATTTATTTTTTGCATTCAAATCCCACAACACAATCGGATATTTTCGCAAATCCGTCATCGACGCCGCTCGGCGTATTTTTTCAAACAAGCGAACGGTATCAGTTTCCATTATGTAGGAACGTTCATTTTATTCTCGTCTATGTATCGAACACACATGTATATCTTATTTTATACGAATGTCGGGTTTATCTCTCTTATCATTGAAATGTTTTGTCAGTAGTGTGGAGTGCTTCGTGTGTTCACGACGTGGTACCGACGTTAGATAGGTGACGTGTAATCGCACACGTGGAACATAACAAATAAAAAAATAATCATCCTTTTCGCATTACATTATGGTTTTTAATAATATTTATTTTCAACAAAAAAAATCTTATCTTTTTATCTATGTCGATTGATGACGTTTTTTTAATACTTTCATCGTTATGTAAAAATAATATTGTTTTCGTTATTGAAATAATATATACCTACATTAATTATATCCATAATTATCCATTTATAAATGTCATGGTGAATAAACACATGATCATTATTCGCTATTCATCGTTTTCAACCGTATTGTAACCGTCTCGTATTGTCTCTATGAAAAAACATCCTATTCATTGTTCGCAATTTAATTTTTCCCGTTGAATATTCACAATTTTTCATTTCTCAATGCAGCGTCCGTCGCTCGGAGACGCACACAAAAATGCGAAAGCTATATAAATTCGTCATGTACGTCGGTACGGCCACGACGGTCATGTTGCTGCTGATATTGCTATCGGCAATCAACGGTGAGTTAGAAAATCAAGAACAATTCTCGCTGAGAATCGAACGTGACGTATTGAAAAACCCATCGGTCAATAACGTGCATTTTCCTCACAAACGACCAGCTCATCTAAGCAAAGATGAGTCGGAAAGCACTCCCGCATTCGATATACGGAAACACGACAAGACGGATAGTCTAGATCAAGAAACTCTCGAAAGACGCGAGAAGGTCAAAGAGGTATATTCCTATTTCATATACATGTACGAGATGTTTCCGTTATCAATATTGATATGGTTGATATGAAATGATGTCGGGTTATCAAATATTATTCTAAATTATTAACCGACGTCGTATTTGCTAATTTTTCAGATGATGAAACACGCCTGGGACAATTACAAGCTGTACGCGTGGGGCAAGAACGAATTAAAACCGATATCTAAACGAGGACACACCGCCAGCATCTTCGGCTCGTCGAATCTCGGCGCCACCATCTTAGACGGACTCGATACTCTATACATAATGGGACTCGACAAGGAATTCAAAGAAGGACGCGATTGGATCGCCGAAAATCTCAACTTAGACAATATCGTAAGCAATATTCTCTATTTATAATAATTAAATATCGACTCGTTATTAATTATTATTATTATTGATTCAAGGTGAGCGATTTGTCCGTCTTTGAAACGACCATACGCTTCGTCGGCGGAATGCTCACTTGCTTCGCGCTCACCGGCGATACCGTCTTCAGAGACAAGGCTCGTCACGTGGCCGATAAACTCCTACCCGCTTTTCAAACGCAGACCGGAATTCCGCACTCGCTCATCAATCCCAGCACCGGCGTAAGTATCTATTCATATTTATCCGACGATTATTAACGTATATTAATCACGGATCGATTTCAGTTGAGTAAAAATTACGGATGGGCAAGTGGCGGCAGTAGCATCCTCTCCGAAATAGGTACGCTTCATCTTGAATTCTCGTATTTGAGCGACGTCACCGGAAATCCGATATACAGACAGAAGGTGGAGCGAGTCAGAGAGATCCTTCGCAACATGGATAAACCCAAAGGATTATATCCGAATTACATCAGCCCGAAAACCGGAAAATGGGGACAGCGTACGTATCTTAAATTTATTTTAAATCAATCCCCTGAAATGTATTAAAATATGTTTATTTACAGATCACATGTCGCTCGGCGGACTCGGCGATTCCTTTTACGAATATTTGCTCAAAGCGTGGTTGCAAAATAAAGAAGATATCGAAGCTCGCGAAATGTTTGACGAGGCGATGAAGGCAATTATTGAGAATATGATAAGAGTTTCGCCAAGCGGACTCGTATACGTGGCCGATCTTAAGTACGATAGGATTTTGGAAGAAAAAATGGATCATTTATCTTGTTTCTCGGGTATATTATTTATATTTTCTCAGAGACATCTGTCTCGAAATCAAAATATTTATATTGGACAGATGTTCAAATCACCGATGAAATACAATTGTTTTTTTTTATATTTCAGGCGGATTATTTGCTCTCGGCGCTAAATCTTTGAAAACACCGATGAGCGACAGATTCATGGAATTAGCCCGCGGACTCACTAATACGTGTCACGAGAGCTACGACAGATCGCCCACCAAATTGGGACCAGAAGCATTTAGGTAAATCATAATGTTTTATTAACCGTTAGAGCTGATATATCGATTTTTGTAAAATCACGTATACAGAATAAGTGAACGTCTCTGAATAAAATGATAATATTAATATATTGAGTCATAGATAAGACTATTTTTGCATCGTACAAAATGTGATATAACACATTTATTATTGATAACGTTGGATCGCAAGTCAATAACAGTGTATTTTAGCACTTTCTTCGTGGTTGTTGTTGATTTTTTTGATATATTTTTACATTATTGCTCAGAAATATTTAATTCTCTTACTATTTACGGCTATTTCGGTGCCAAATTAATGATTCATCATTATTTTCTTCATTATAATGTATATAGTTCAAAATATGACATGTCTGGCGTTTTCATTTGTCAATTTAATTCATGCTAAATTATTAATTATTTTTGTTATTAAAAATAATCGTTTGAGGGCGGGCTTAAGTTTGAGGCCCCCTGAATTAATGAGGCCCCAGGCTTAATCTCATCGCATAAGTGCACTGCTGAATTAATCTACACATGTCATAGGCCAAGTAAACCGATATTTAAGCTTTTCTCTGATGTTACAGAAACACTGAGCTTTTAACTCGTCCAACGATTCTGTCTTTATTTCCTTAATGTTGGCAAAATCCTTTCATGATTTTTCATCTACGGGAGTAGGAAGATGTCGTAAAGGTTCATGTCACACGAATACGAAGGCTGAGGCATCATCTTTTCTGGCAAAAATCACTTTTTCCAAAAGTATCAATAAAGTTTTTCGAAGGCATGAACATTTAATATGATTACTAAAGTCAAGATATGTCGTAAATTGTTTGGAAACGAGATGGTTTTTTCCTATGCCTAAATTTACATATGCTAATGATTGATTTTTCTTTTATTTTGTATAGATTTAGTGAAGCCGTCGAAGCAAAGGCGTTGAAGAGTAACGAAAAATATTATATTTTAAGACCGGAAACGATTGAGAGTTATTTTATTTTGTGGAGAATTACCAAAGATCAAAAATACAGAGAATGGGGCTGGGAGGCCGTACAGGTATTTATAATTTCATTTTGATTATTATTCGACGTTATCGAATTTTAATTGATCTCGACGTGAATTTTCAGGCGATTGAGAAGCATTGTCGCGTCGACGGTGGCTACACCGGTATTAGAAACGTTTATTTAGAAGAATCTCAGAAAGACGACGTGCAACAGAGCTTTTTCTTAGCGGAAACCTTGAAAGTAAGTATTAACAAAGTGGAAGATTTAGCGCTCGAGAGGCCCCAGGCGCAATTCAATTTTGAGGCCCCCCCCCTAAAAATGTTTACCATTTTTTTTCCTAATTCAGTTATTGTTTGTTTTTAGTATATTTTTATCTTATATTAATCCTAAATAAAACATTTCCGAAGAGGTTTGATAATTTATATTTACCATTTATTATTTATTCATCATATACCAAACCATTTTAAAATAATTAACTAAAAAACTGTCCCTTTAAACTCCCCTGGCCTATCTATTGTGAATTAAAAAACTGGAAGAAATATGCTAGGTCAATACCCCCTCGCGCCTATAGGCCACGAGCTATTGCTATCCAACTTAACACGGGCAAGGTCATTGAAAATATAAAAATGGGTCAAATGTATGATTTGCTTCAAATCGCAAAATACAATTAAAGAACCTAACCCTAAATTTTGTATGGGTGCCTAACTTTCTATAGCGTTTTTTTTCTACAGCGTTGTCCCTATCTGAACGCTATAGAAGGGTTGTACTGCTGTTTTTGTTATGAAAAAAAAAACATTTTGACAGTTGTACTATGAGGCCCCCTGAATTTGTGCGTTAGTCTGGGGCCTCATTAATTCTACAAATTTAAATACAGTCAACCCTCCTATAGCGTTCGCTTCTATAGCGTTTGTGGCGGTTTTTTGTATAGCGTTCCCTCCTATAGCGTTCGTTTTAACAAACGCAATATTTTACAATATTTTGAATGTACATATTTATTAATGTGCATTTTAAATATGTACGTTCACTTAGAAAATAATTGTCACTAGCTGTTTGCCCCTTTAACTCACTAGGCGTGCTCTGTTCTTTTTTTGGTGAAACACCGTCTAAAAACGTTCCAGGGATATTCATCACAATATAGTTAGTTGATCGTGGAACAAATTATGATCAAGTAAATTGATGCATACGATTTTTAAGGCATCAGGTATTAATGTGCTAAAGGGGTTTTCAATCATTCTAATTTTTTATAAATTGAGCAACTAATATTAAAAAAGTCTCGATGGAACGTGATATTAGATGACTCTGACATTAATTAAATGCATAATTACCCAAATTTAAAATGTTCACCATTTTTTTTCTTATTTCAATTATTGTTTGGTTTTAATATATTTTTATTTTATATTAATATGTATCCTAAATAAAACATATTTCCGAAGAGGTTCCATTTATATTTACCTTTTTATTATTTATTCATCATATGCTAAAGCATTTTAAAATAATTAACTAAAAAAACTGTCCCTTTGAATTTCCCTGGCACATCTGTTGCGAATTAAAAAACTGGAAGAAATATATGCTAGGTCAATACCCCCTCGTGCCTATAGGCACGAGCTATTGTTATTCAACTAATTGTTAGCAAAATACAATTAAAAGAACCTAACCCTAAATTTTGTATGGGTGCCCAACTTCTATAGCGTTTTTTCTATAGCGTGGTCCCTATCTGAACGCTATAGAAGGGTTGAGTGTACTGCTTTTGTTATGAAAAATAAATCGTTTTGAGAGTTGTGCGCTAATCTGAGGCCTATTTAATTCTACAAATTTAAATATTTACTAATGTGGTTCTGTTTGTTTCAGTATCTATACCTCCTCTTCTCGGATGATTCGTTGATATCGTTGAACGATTGGGTGTTTAATACCGAGGCTCATCCGCTGCCCGTCAGGGGCAATCCGTACTACAGAGAAGCGCAATAATGGAAGCACGCTCGCTCGCCAATCACGCCTCTTATGATAATAATATTGTGATGTTTTAATACCTATCGCCACAAGAGACATGTACTTTGTGTGCTGTGTACATAATTAGCTTTTCATTGTGAATTATTTACCGAGTGCGTTATTTAACGAACACAAAATTATTGGTAACGACGTGTGTGTGAATCGATGATGTTGAGAACGTATTATCGCGACGAATACGACGATTATGCGTTAGGTACACAAACATAGTGTGATTGTATATGATCTTTAGGATATATGTAAGCGTATATGACAACGTAACTCTTTTGCGGATTATCATTTGTTATTATTAATTATCCAGAGTTATGTCCGTGTAAATAGATTCGATTCGAGAGCATCGGCGAATATTTGACTGCTAATTTTTTCTATCTAAATATTTTCTGATTCTTTTGAATTGAGCTCTATCATTCTGTACATAGTTATACATAATCTAGCTAATTCATAATTAATGAAAAAAAAAAAAAAATATTTTAGATAATGTTAAAAAGATTTCCTGACTGATTTTTGTGGATATTGTTATCCATAGATATTATAATTTTCAAACTTAGTGATATAGCTGTGGATACTACAGCTGTAAAATTTTATGATTATTGTTTAAAAACAATTTGTAAAATATTAAATATTTATAGTTTGTTAATTGTGAAATATTATATAATAAATATAGGCACATTTGATTTGTTATTTATATAAAAAAAAACTTTTTAGATGATCTAACCACCTACCTCTTCTCGTTTTTCGATTGTACGCATCACTAAATCATTATTTCCGATTGCGTGCATAAAACAGAGAGTTTCTTTCATCCGACTTAAACTTTAAAATATTGTTATATACATTTTGGGGATTTTTTTAAGCAGTGTTGTAAAATTTTTAGTGTGTAGCGTATCTGAGCAAGCTAATAAAAATGTAATATATGTATATTTAAAAAAAAATGTTAACAATGTTTTAGTTAAACTGTTTTTTAATGAATGATGATACCAATTGTGTTTTGTCTTTTACGGTGAATGTCTCGATGACGACTGAATTTTTTTACGTCTTGATTTTATTGAATAAAGCTCAATTACATGACATGAAAATTAGGCGTTCAACTAACGACACTCCCTGCACGGAAGAATAATCTTAATTTAATATCAAACGATTTTATTTTTTATTCAATGAAAATCAATACATTCTACTCATAGATTCCATAATCTATAGAAAAATTTATTAATTGCAGGGTAATTATTTGTTAATATCAAATCGGTATTTAAACGAATAGATATGCACATTAGTGTTTGATCCTTTGCGACGGAATTGCCGTAACACCGATTCTGATGTAAAAAATAAGTAAAACTCGATTTATATTATATATCGCCACATATACAGGCTCCGGTTGAGATGTTGGTTCATGGAAAAATTATTACGTAACAATCTCTATGTTAATTTATTATTTCAATAATGTAATTTTCAATGCGTTTTTAAATGTAATTTCAATCGAACAATTACGATACATAATCATTTTATTAGGATATACATTAAATAATATAGACACTAAATTAAATTAAATATTATGTTTGTTAGAAAAAAATATATATTTTGACGATTATATCCCAAAGAAATTTAATGGAGCGAGCGTATTCTTATCAAATTGCGCGTCCTCGTAAATTCTCAGCCGGAGACATTCCACGGCCTAATTTAATTATTTTTCATAGTGTTAAATAAGTCAATTTTATTGCAAATATATATTTTTTTTTGTTCGGTACCGATATATCACGCTCAGATTAATTGTACATAATTTATTTAATAAATAATAATGGATCCGACGACGTTGATTTCTTAATTCTTAATCTGTGATATGGTACCGGATCCAGAATGAGATTAATACTTTACTAGGTTTTTTTTTCTGTTTCCAGTATATGTAATGAAATTACCAGAAATATAGAAATTTTGTTAGCATATGTTACAACTAGTTTTGTGATATAAAATATATTTATTACTTTAATCCAAATGTTTTATTCCGCTCGTTCTCAACAACATTTATTTTTCACGAAGATAATGCGTGATTGGCATTACAGAATAACCCAGATCGCCAATCATGCATAAGAAAAAAAGAAAAGAATTATAAAATATCAACGAAACGGCAATATTTCACATCAAATATATTTCCATATTCGGCCAAGTGGTTGAGCAGAGTAATAGCTCTGGTTACCGGAGAGTTTCTTCTGAGAGCACCTGTCCTCGCATTTGGCGGAAGAAAAAGCACACGCGAACGAGCTCGATGGCAGTGTGGTGGCGCCCATAAGGCAACTCGCACAGTACAAGGGGGTTAATGAGCAAACAACAGCTTGAAGAAGTGCTTTGCCAAGTAGATCGGCCTTCTTTTCTCGAGGGTTACATACCCCAGGCAACCCTGCACCCATGCGCTGGGGTATAAACTTGGGTTGAATCCAAACTCACTCATGTAGAGATATCTAAGAAATTTCTTCTGGATCTTCTCTACTCTGAGGGAATTCGAGGCGTCATAAGGCGCCCATATAATGGAACCTGATTCAAGCAAGCTCGAATTGAAAATGCACTCATTATGACCCAAGGTCTAGTATGTGATGAGAATTTCTAAAGACAAAGCCCAACATTCTTGATGATCTCATACACACGTCCGATGCATGTAAACTCAATTTTAACTTGGAATCAAACAAAATACCCAGATCTTAAAGACGATTGCTTAGGAAGAGTTACGTTCCCAAGTCTGTAATTGAAGATGATGGGCTTCTTTGATCTAGAAAAGATCACTGGTTATACCAGTGGCGCGCCGACAGTGTTTAATTGGGGCTATACCCCTATACTTTCTTTGGTCGGCACCCTCATGTCTGAGGATCGTGATCATTCTTACGTCCGAAAATTCTTGATCTCTCCAGGATTCTCTGCATTCTGCATCCCGCATGGCTACTACGGCGGAGCCTGTGGCGGTCTCCACTTGGTCGCTCCAGCGGTTGGGCCCCCTGCCCCTCCCCCTGCGTCCTTGTACGTTTCCAACCGCGACGATCTTCTCCAGGCTATCGTTTTTTCTGGCGAGATGCCAAAGTATCGAAGAATCCTTTTGAGACATATGATCGAAAGTCGGTCTTCTTTGTTCCCCATTTCTTTTAGGACAGACACGTTTGTGCGTTCAGTGGGCAAGAACAAATTTTTGAACCTCTGAAAGTCGAAGAGTACAGCTTACTAGGAACTCACTTATTACAAATAATAATGAAACCAATTTGAAAGTACGAAGAAGAACCATGTTGTTAAACCGGTGATACTTTGGACCTCAACAGCATCTATGGTGGAGATTCCACTCAAGGAATACTGAAGTCAAGCTTTACATGACTCTCATCAGGCTCGTTCTAACATACGGATCTTGAATGTTGGACACTGACAAAACAAGATGGGCCACAACTGGATATCCTGGAGAGGAGGATTTTCAGACGGATATTTAGAGCCGTATTCCGATATACACGTATGGGTGACCATTCCGAAGAATTCTGAGTGACGCTGGTCAATAGAGGAGTAGGGTGGAGGCTGACGACTTTCATCTCACAAAAAAATAATTGTCAAGGGCATGAGCCTTACCAGACTCTCAAATGGCAGTCGAGGCCAAAGGAATCTGAGTCTCACACGTGACTTGAGGGCTCCCCTTTCGTGTCCATACCGCGGGGACCCTAAGCCGTAGGTGTGCGGTTTTTTGTTTACCTCTCTTGACCATTGCTGGTATTAGACGTACATATTCTACCCTATTGGTATCGGATTTTACCCTCTCGACTGTGTCCAGCCAAGTAGGAGAGGGTTTGTCTCGGTATTTGTTTGTTCTCTTCTCTAAGGTGTTATCGGATTATAACGAGTCACGGTGACAAGTAGTGAGCGACCACACATACCCACCTATATAGATATACACAGGCATACATATGCACATCTGCCCAAAACGAGTCTCAAGTGACAAGTCGCAAGTGATTATTAACCCTGTCGCACAATAGCAATCCTTTCATCATGGGAAAGACCACCTCAGAAATCCTCTAGAAAGAAGGAAGAGGAGCGAAAATATCGAGACTAGACAATTATTGGTCAACAGATTAGGGTTTTCCTTCCCAGGGTATACTGGCTCTGTGGGATACGTTAGATACCAGATTTGTTTATGCACCTAAGATTATACATTATAGTACACATACATGTACATATTTTTTTCAGGGGTGTACTGCTGGTCACGTTCATCAGAAACGAGGGAGAGTGGATTAATAGTTTATATCTCAAAAAATAATAATAACAATAATGATATTTAATCGCTTCACGGCTTAAAAAAAATCAGATATACCGGTCACAGCTGTCGTCAGAATGCCCGGAAAATCAGCTGCTAAAAAGGTTTACGGTAAACAAGCTTTACTGTCCCCGGACGAAAGGAAGACCAAGACTGAAGTTGTTGGTCTGTGTACAGAGGGATACTGCATCACTTAAGCTTACGGGGAGACGGAGAAGGGTTGATAGATGATGCCAAGGCCCTACAATATAACTGTTGCGTCTATGATGATGAATCTGTGCTTGGGAACAACGGGATAGGCTACATAAAAACGGGACGTACGTTCAGTTTCACAACTACGCATCTGTTTAGCTCAGCGCAAACTTTGATTTGCATAATGTGATTATCGCATAGAAAAAAAATGAAAGGTCGACGTTAATATTAATTAGCATTTTATTTAATCGGCGATTATTATTTTACACGCTGTTTGTACGGCGCGTTTTATGCGTCGCGACGTTTTCAGACGCTCGCTATATTATTATTTAAATATTTGATGTACTCCAAACAATGGCTGTTGCGGGACGAGTGTGCACAGTTGTTTTACAATTTCACAAAATTTGAGCTCACACTAGACAATAATCGCGTTTGATGGCCACATCTGTTTGGGCATGAAATGATCTTAGCTCGATAACCTTCAGCGGCTTATCGTCAATTCGGATGTGTCACAACGGCCAATATTCGATTCAAAAATAAATCTTTCGACAAAAACCGACTTAAATTATTAGAGAAGCGATTGTTTTGTAAATATTGCAAAGTCCGCCGGCTGCACGCGAAAAAACTGTTCAGCATTCAGTAACGTGGAGACTCTGCTGTCGGCGGACACGTCACGCATCAATTGAAGCCGTCCACGTATAACATTTTCGAACAGAGTCGCCGGAATCTCGCCATGTCAGTCGTGCACAGGATGACATATTGTGTCGACGGTGTTAAATGAAGAACAAGTCCAACTACTACAATTACAACCGCGCCAGGATGCGGAAGCTGATCAGGCTCGGCTTGTACATATGTACGGGCTTCGCCTTCATCACCCTGCTCATGGTGATCTCCTCCATCCACCAAGAAGTGCATCACAGGACAGAACATCCGAAAATAGACGCCGACGAGCCCGAGAGACCGCACAAGCATCACCATTACCACGTCGGTCGCATGGCCATCGTCCCGAGGAGTTCCAGCGAGTCCGACGAAGACGTCGAAGTCGATAAGTATTCAATTGAAAAGTATGGAAAGACCATACGCTTAAATCAAGAGACAATCCAGAGGCGGGACAAAATTAAAGAGGTATTTCTTCCCAAAATTGTATTGTCAATCGACGCCTTGAACCTTCGCTCTCATCAAATATATCTGGTGTTCAACTACGCTCCAGTTAAAGAACTAATATAAACGTAGACGTTCAAAACGTGTTATTATGTGCAAACTATATTTCCGTCACGATAATTAATACAAATTATTGATATCGTATCTAAAAACATTAAAAATAAGAGTCAAGGATTTTCGATACGTATTGATAAAGTATAATTACAAAAACAAGTCTTACCATTAGATGGAGTTATCAACAAAAAAAAACATTTATATATCAAAATATTTTTATTAACGTCTTTCACCTGTTTCCATCGCTTTTTCATCACCAGAAGGTCATTGGCGAATATGGAGGCCGATACGTCATAGCACCTTTCTTTTTGATCAAAATTCTTTCCATATTCTCCATTTTTAGTAAAAAAAAACACCGAGCACACCAAAATACGTGAAACCTTATCGCAAATAGTAATAAATACTAAATATTAAATAATAATTGATAAATACTAAATAATAAATAATAAATAATAAATAAT